>JAXCHO010000906.1:0-27411 GCA_036630365.1 Acanthiza pusilla
TAAAAAAATCCCGAAAATTGGGGTAAAAAACACCCCAAAATCGGCCAGAAATCACCCCAAATTCGGGGCAAAAACACCCCAAAATGGGGGGAAATCCCCCGAAATTGGGGGAAAAGAATACCGAAAATTGGGTTAAAAAATCCCGAAATATGGGTGAAAAAATCCCGAAATTTGGGTTAAAAAAATCCCGAAATATGGGTGAAAAAATCCCGAAATTTGGGTGAAAAACACCCAGAATTGGGGGGGAAATCCCCCGAAACTTGGGTAAAAAAATCCCGAAATTTGGGGTAAAAAATCCCGAAATATGGGGAAAAAAATCCCGAAATATGGGTAAAAAACACCCAGAATTGGGGGGGAAATCCCCCGAAATTGGGGTTAAAAAATCCCAAAAATTGGGGCAGAAATCGCCCGAAATTTGGGTAAAACAATCCTGAAATTTGGGCTCAAAACCACCCCAAAATCGGTCAGAAAAATCCGAAAATTTGGGTAAAAAAGCATCCAAAATTGGGGGGGAAATCCCCCGCAACTTGGGTTAAAAAATCCCGAAATTTGAGTAAAAAAATCCCGAAATTTGGGTTCAAAACCACCCAAAATTGGGGAAAAAACTACTCAAAATTTGGTCAAAAAACCCCAAAATTCAGGCTCAAAACCACCCAAAATTTGGGATAAAAAACACCCAAAATTGGGGCTAAAATCGCCCGAAATTTGGATAAAAATCTCCTGAAATTTGGGTAAAAAAATCCCCAAATTTGGGCTCAAAACCACCCCAAAATCGGTCAAAAAACACCCAAAATTCGGGGTAAAAAGCACCCAAAATTGGGGCAAAAATCGCCCAGAATTTGGGTAAAAAAATCCCAAAATTTGGGGTAAAAACCACCCCAAAATCGGTCCCAAAAATCCCAAAAATTGGGGGAACCAAAATTTGGGGGTAAAAACCACCCCAAAATCGGTCCCAAAAATCCCAAAAAATTGGGGAAAAACACCCACAATTTGGGGAAAAAACACCCAAAATTGGGGCTAAAATCGCCCGAAATTTGGGTAAAAATCTCCTGAAATTTGGGAAAAACTCCCAAAATTGGGGCTAAAATCGCCCGAAATTTGGGTAAAAATCTCTTGAATTTGGGGAAAAAACTCCCAAAATTTGGGTTCAGAAATCACAAAATTGGGGGCAGAACTCCCAAAAATTGCGGCAAAAATCTCCCAAAATTTGGGTTGAAAGACGCAAAATTTGGGTTCAAAACTCCAAAATGGGAAATTTTGGGACATTTTTTGGTTTTTTGGGGTTTTTTTGGTCCCACAATTTCAGGATTTTTGGGTGCCCCGACCCCAATTTTTGGACATTTTTGGGGTGAATTTTGGGGTTTTTCTCACCGATGAGCCTCATGACGTTGGGGTGATCAAACTCCTTTTTTTGGATTTTTTTGGTTCCCTGACTTTGGGATTTTTTGGGGGTCCCAGACTCAATTTTTGGGATATTTTTGGATATTTTTTGGGGTATTTTTGGGGTGAATTTGGGGTTTTTCTCACCGATGAGCCTCATGACGTTGGGGTGATCAAACTCCTTCATGCAAATCGCCTCTCGCAGGAAATCCTCGAGCTCCTCCCGCGAGCACAGAGACACTGAGGCACAGTTGGGGCAAAATTCCCAATTTTTGGGGTTTTTTGGGGATTTTTTTGAGATCTTTTTCGGGGAATTTTTTTTTATTTTTGGTGAGATTTTTCTGGGATTTTCTGGTTTTTTGGATTTTTGGGATTTTTGGGATTTTTTGGAATTATATTTTTGGGATTTTTTGAGACTTTTGGATTTTTTTTATTTTTTGGGGATATTTTGAGCATTTTTTGAGCATTTTGGGGTTTTTTGGGGATTTTTTGGAGATTTTTTCGGGAATTTTTTTGGATTTTTGGTGAGATTTTTCTGGGATTTTCTGGGTTTTTTGGGAATTTTTGGGGGATTTTTTGGGAATTTTTCAGAGGATTTTTTTGGATTTTTTTGGATTTTTTTTATTTTTTGGGGATATTTTGAGCATTTTTTGAGCATTTTTTGGGTTTTTTTGGGGATTTTTTTGAGATTTTTTTCGGGAATTTTTTCTTATTTTTGGTGAGATTTTTCTGGGATTTTCCTGGGTTTTTTTTGGATTTTTGGGGGGATTTTTTGGGAATTTTTCAGAGGATTTTTTTGGGATTTTTTTGGATTTTTTGGGGATATTTTGAGCATTTTTGGAGCATTTTTTGGGGGATTTTTTTGGGATTCTTTGGGGATTTTTCAGGGATTTTTCGGGTTTTCTTGGGGGGATTTTTTGGGAATTTTTTGAGAATTTTTTGGGGATTTTTTTTGAGTTTTTTTCGGGGAATTTTTTTGGATTTTTTGTGAGATTTTTCTGGGATTTTTCTGGGGTTTTTTGGGGATTTTTGGGGGATTTTTTTGGGAATTTTTCAGAGGATTTTTTTTGATTTTTTTTTTATTTTTTGGGGATATTTTGAGCATTTTTTGAGCATTTTTTGGGGTTTTTTTTGGGGATATTTTTGAGATTTTTTTTGGGAATTTTTTCTTAATTTTTGGTGAGATTTTCTGGGATTTTCCTGGGTTTTTTTTGGATTTTTGGGATTTTTTGGGAATTTTTCAGAGGATTTTTTTGGGATTTTTTTTATTTTTGGGGATATTTTGAGCATTTTTTGAGCATTTTTGGGATTTTTTTGGGATTCTTTGGGATTTTTCAGGGATTTTCGGGTTTTCTTGGGGGGATTTTTTGGGAATTTTTTGAGAATTTTTTGGGGATTTTTTTTTAGTTTTTTTTCGGGAATTTTTTTTTATTTTTGGTGAGATTTTTCTGGGATTTTTCTGGGTTTTTTGGGAATTTTTGGGGGAGATTTTTTGGGAATTTTCAGAGGATTTTTGGGGATTTTTTGGCTTTTTTTTTTATTTTTTGGGGATATTTTGAGCATTTTGGAGCATTTTTTGGGTTTTTTTGGGATTTTTTTTGTGATTTTTTTCGGGAATTTTTATTATTTTTGGTGAGATTTTTCTGGGTTTTTTGGGATTTTTTGGGGGATTTTTTGGCAATTTTCAGAGGATTTTTTTTATTTTTTTTATTTTTTGGGGATATTTTGAGCATTTTTTGAGCATTTTTTTGGGATTTTTTTTGAGATTTTTTTCGGGAATTTTTTTTTTTATTTTTGGTGAGATTTTTCTGGATTTTTCTGGGTTTTTTGGGAATTTTTGGGGGATTTTTTGGGATTTTTCAGAGAATTTTTTGGGATTTTTTTTAATTTTTTTTTATTTTTTGGGGATGTTTTGAGCATTTTTTGAGCATTTTTTGGGGTTTTTTGGGAATTCTTTTCGGGAATTTTTTTGGATTCTTTGTGAGATTTTTCTGGGAATTTTTCTGGTTTTTTTGGGAATTTTTGGGGGATTTTTTGGGAATTTTTCAGAGGATTTTTTGGATTTTTTTTATTTTTTGGGGATATTTGAGCATTTTTTGGGTTTTTTGGGGATTTTTTTTGAGATTTTTTTCGGGAACTTTTTTTATTTTTGGTGAGATTTTTCTGGGATTTTCTGGGTTTTTTTGGGGATTTTTGGGGGATTTTTTGGGAATTTTTCAGAGATTATTTTGGATTTTTTTTATTTTTTGGGGATATTTTGAGCATTTTTTGGGCTTTTTTGGGGTTTTTTTTGGGATTCTTTGGGGATTTTTCAGGGATTTTTCGGGGATTTTGGCGGGATTTTTTGGGAATTTTTGAAGAAAATTTTTGGGATTTTTTTTTCAGATTTTTTTCGGGAATTTTTCTGATTTTTTGTGAGATTTTTTCTGGGATTTTTCTGGGTTTTTTGGGATTTTTTGGGAATTTTTCAGAGGATTTTTTGGGATTTTTAAAATTTTTTTTATTTTTTGGGGATATTTTGAGTATTTTTTGAGCATTTTTGGGTTTTTTTGGGGATTTTTTTGAGATTTTTTTCGGGAATTTTTTTTTATTTTTGGTGAGATTTTTCTGGGATTTTTCTGGGTTTTTTGGGAATTTTTGGGGGATTTTTTGGGAATTTTTCAGAGGATTTCTTTTGATTTTTTTTATTTTTTGGAGATATTTTGAGCATTTTTTGAGCATTTTTTGGGGATTTTTTGGGATTTTTTTGGGATTCTTTGGGGATTTTTCAGGGATTTTTCGGGTTTCTTGTGGGGATTTTTTGGGAATTTTTGGAGAATTTTTGGGGATTTTTTTTTTCAGATTTTTTTCGGGAATTTTTTTTTATTTTTGGTGAGATTTTTCTGGGATTTTTGGGGATTTTTGGGGGATTTTTTGGGAATTTTCAGAGCATTTTTTTGGATTTTTTTTTATTTTTTGGGGATATTTTGAGCATTTTTTGAGCATTTTTTGGGGTTTTTTTGGGGATTTTTTGGAGATTTTTTTCGGGAATTTTTTTTTATTTTTTGTGAGATTTTTCCTGGGGTTTTTCTGGGTTTTTTTTGGGGATTTTTGGGGGAATTTTTTGGGAATTTTTCAGAGGATTTTTTTGGATTTTTTTTTATTTTTTGGGGATATTTTGAGCATTTTTGGAGCATTTTTTGGGGTTTTTTGGGGATTTTTTTTGAGTTTTTTTTCGGGAATTTTTTTTTATTTTTTGTGAGATTTTTCTGGGATTTTTCTGGGTTTTTTGGGATTTTTGGGGGATTTTTTGGGAATTTTTCAGAGAATTTTTTTGGATTTTTTTAAATTTTTTGGGGATATTTTGAGCATTTTTGGGTTTTTTTGGGGATTTTTTTTGAGTTTTTTCGGGAATATTTTTGGATTTTTGGTGAGATTTTTCTGGGATTTTTCTGGGTTTTTTGGGGATTTTTGGGGATATTTTGGGGATTTTTCCTGGAATTTCTTTGGTTTCTTTGGGATTTTTGGGGGGATTTTCTTTTTTTGGGGGGGGGATTTTTCAGGGTTTTTTTTTCGGGTTTTTTTAAAATTTTTTGGGATTTTGGATTTTTTCGGGGTTTTTGGGGATTCTTTTTTTTGAGAAGGGGGATTTTTTGGGACTTTTTGGGGATTTTTTCGGTTTTCTTTTTTTTTGGGGAGGGGGAATTTTTCAGGAATTTTTCGGGAAATTTTTCAGGGATTTTTTGGGGATTTTTGGGGATTTTTTCAGGAACTTTCTTGGGATTTTTTTGGGATTTTTCGGGGGAATTTCTGGAGTTTTTTGGAGATTTTTTGGGGGTTTTTGGGTTTTTTTGGGATTTCTTGGGTTCTTTGGGGGTTTTTTCAGGGATTTCTCAAGGATTTCTTTGGGATTTTTGGGGGATTTTTTGGAGTTTTTCTGGAACTTTTCAGGGAATTTTCAGGGATTTTGGGAGATTTTTTGACTTTTTTTTTTTATTTTTCAGGAATTTTTTGGAGATTTTTTTGGGTTCTCAGGAATTTTTCAGGAATTTTTGGGGGGATTTTGGGGGTTTTTTGGGGGATTTTTTGGGGGATTTTCAGGAATTTTGGGGGATTTTTTTTTTATTTTTGGGGATTTATTGGGGATTTTTTGGGAGATTTTTAGGGATTTTTGGGGATTTTTCAGGGATTTTTGGAGTTTTTTTGGGGTTTTTTCAGGGTATTTTTCAGGGATTTTTCAGGGAATTTTTGGAGGATTATTTTGGGGGATTTTTGGGATTTTCCAGGGATTTTCGGGAGATATTTTGGGGAGGCTTTGGGGAACTTTTTGGGGGTTTTTTGGGAAATTTTTCGGGGATTTTGGGGTTTTTTCAGGAATTTTTTGGGAAATTTTTCAGGGTATTTTCCAGGGATTTTTCAGGGGAATCTTTGGAGGATTTTTTGGTTTTTTTTTTTTTTTTTGATTTTTCAGGGATTTTTGGGAGATATTTTGGGTGTTTTTTGGGGAATTTTTTGGGTTTTTTGGGGAATTTTTCGGGATTTTGGGGGTTTTTTTGCAGGAATTTTTCGGGGAATTTTTCAGGGAATTTTCTGGGGAATTTTTCAGGGATTTTTGAGGATTTTTTGGGATTTTTGGGGTTTTTTTTTATTTTTCAGGATTTTGGGAGATATTTTGGGTGGTTTTTGGGGAATTTTTTGGGGTTTTTTGGGGGAATTTTTCGGGGATTTTGGGGTTTTTTTCAGGAATTTTTCGGGTAATTTTTCAGGGTATTTTTCAGGGATTTTTCAGGGAATTTTTGGAGGATTTTTTGGGGGGATTTTTGGTTTTTTTTTTTTTTATTTTTCAGGGATTTTTGGAGATATTTTGGGGGTTTTTTGGGGAATTTTTTTTGGGTTTTTTGGGGAATTTTTCGGGGATTTTGGGGGTTTTTCTCGGGAATTTTTCAGGGAATTTTTTGGGTAATTTTTTTGGGAATTTTTCGGGATTTTTCAGGCAATTTTCGGGGATTTTTGGGAATTTTTTTTTTGGGGGGGGATTTTTCAGGATTTTCGGGAGATATTTTGGGGGTGGTTGGGGAATTTTTGGGGGGTTTTTTGGGGAATTTTTCGGGGATTTTGGGTTTTTTTTCAGGAATTTTTCGGGAAATTTTTCAGGGAATTTTCTGGGGAATTTTTCAGGGATTTTTGAGGATTTCTTGGGGGGATTTTTGTTTTTTTTTTTTTATTTTTCAGGGATTCTTGGGAGATATTTTGGGGGTTTTTTGGGCAATTTTTTGGGTTTTTTTGGGGGAATTTTCGGGGATTTTGGGGTTTTTTTCAGGAATTTTTCGGGAAATTTTTCAGGTAATTTTCTGGGGAATTTTTCAGGGAATTTTTGGAGGATTTCTTGGGGGGATTTTTGGTTTTTTTTTTTATTTTTCAACGATTTTTGGGAGATATTTTGGGTGTTTTTTGGGGAATTTTTTGGGTTTTTTGGGGAATTTTTCGGGGGATTTTGGGGGATTTTTCGGGGATTTTGGGGGGATTTTTCGGGCATTTTTGGGCCATTTTTGGAGAGGTTTTTTGGGGATTTTTGGGGTTTTTGCTCACTTTTCATTGTCTTCACAGCCACGCGGATTGGCCCTGAGTCCTCCAGGAGAGTTCCTTCCACCACCGAGCCGAACTCGCCTGCGGTTTGGGGAAAATTCGGGAAATTTTGGGAAAAAATTGGGGATTTTTGGGGAATTTTGGGGATTTTGGGGATTTTTGGGGAATTTTTGGGGAATTTTGAGGGATTTTTTGGGGTTTTAAAAATTTTTCACTGAATTTTTGGGGAATTTTATGGGAATTTCAGAGGATTTTTTCTTTAATTTTGAGAGATTTTGGGGAAATTTCTGGGAAATATTTTTGAAAATTTGGGGATTTTTGGGGAAATATTGGGATTTTGGGAATTTTGAGATTTGGGGGAATTTTCAGGGAATTTTGAGGGATTTTTTGGGGGTTTTTGGGGCATTTTTGGCGGTTTTTTTGTTTATTTGGAATTTTCTGGGAATTTTTGGGGAAATTTTGGGATTTTGGGGAATTTTGGGGATTTTCAGGGATTTTTTGGGAATTTCTTGGGATTTTTTGGGGTTTTTGGGAATTTTAGGGATTTCAGGCGGATTTTGGGAGGATTTCGGGGTATATTTTTTTTAATTTTTTTTTATTTTGGGCAGGTTTTGGGGGGATTTTTTGGGGCATTTTTGGGGATTTTTTTTTTATTTTTGGGGGGGATTTGGGGCAGATTTTGGGGTATATTTTTTGGGATTTTTTTTTATTTCGGGGCAGTTTTTGGCGGATTTTGGGGTATATATTTTTGGGGTTTTTTTTGGGATTTCAAGGTGGATTTGGGGATATTTTTTGGGATTTTTCTGGGGAATTTTTTGGGGATATTGGGGTATTTTTGGGGGGATTTTTGGGGTGAATTTGGGGTATTTTGGGGTATATTTTTGGGGTCATTTTGGATATTTTGGGGTCTATTTTTTGGGATTTTTGGGGTATATTTTTTTTTTTGGGGGGGGGTATATTTTTGGGGATTTTTGGGGCATATTTTTGGGTGAATTTGGGGTATTTTGGGGTATTTTGGGGTATATTTTTTGGGGTGATTTCAGGATATTTTGGGGTATATTTTTGGGATTTTTGGGGTATATTTTTGGGGTGAATTTGGGGTATTTTGGGGTATATTTTTGGGGTGAATTTGGGGTATTTTGGGGTATATTTTTTTTTTATTTTTGGGGTATATTTTTGGGGTGAATTTGGGATATTTTGGGGTATATTTTTTGGGCTTTTTGGGGTGATTTTGGGGTATTTTGGGGTATATTTTTGGGGTGATTTTGGGGTATTTTGGGGTCTATTTTTTGGGATTTTGGGGTATATTTTTGGGGTGATTTCGGGGGATTTTGGGTCTCACCCTCGCCCAGGGCCTTGCCCAAGGCCACTCTGTGTCTCTCCACGAGGACATCGCGGAGCTTCTCCTTCAGCTCAGCGCTCACCCCGAGGCTGCGAACTTGGGGACATTGGGGACATTAATGGGGACATTAATGGGGACATTGGGGACATCATTGGGGACATTGGGGACATCAGTGGGGACATTGGGGACTTTGGGGACATTTGGGGACATTGGGGACACTGGGGACACTGGGGACATTTGGGGACATTGGGGACATTGGGGACATTGGGGACATTGGGGACATTTGGGGACATTGGGGACATTGGGGACACTGGGGACACTGGGGACACGGGAGACACTGGGGACATTGGGGACATTAGGACATTGGGGACACTGGGGACATTAATGGGGACATTGGGGACATTGGGGACCTTGTTGTGGACGTTGGGGCCATTGGGGACATTGGGGACATCAATGGGGATTGGGGATTTTGGTGACACTGGGGACACTGGGGACATTGGGGACATTGGGGACATTGGGGACATTTGGGGACATTGGGGACATTTGGGGACATTTGGGGACACTGGGGACATTGGGGACATTTGGGGACATTTGGGGACATTGGGGACATTTGGGGACATTGGGGACATTTGGGGACATTGGGGACATTTGGGGACATTTGGGGACACTGGGGACATTTGGGGACATTTGGGGACACTGGGGACACTTGGGGACACTGGGGACATTGGGGACATTGGGGACACTCACGCGTGGCCTGTGCCGAGCGCCGGCCGTAGGAGCTGCGCACGTGGAACTGAACCGAGGGAGCGAAGGCAGCGCTGGGGACAGAGACAGTGTCACCGACGTGTCCCCAAGGTGTCCCCAAGGTGTCCCCAAGGTGTCACCGACCTGTCCCCAGGGTGCTCCCAAGGGACATTTGGGGACACTGGCGATTGGGGACATTTGGGGACATTGGGGACATTGGGGACACTTGGGGGATAGGGGAAAAAAGGGAAAAATTGGGGGAAATTGGGGAAAAATGACATTGGGGACATTGGGGACACCTCGGGGACATTAATGGGGACATTGGGGATTGGGGACATTGGGGACATTGGGGGATTGGGAAAAAAAGGGAGAAATTGGGGGGAGTTGGGGAAAAATGACATTGGGGACATTTGGGGACATTGGGGACATTAATGGGGACATTGGGGACATTTGGGGACAATGGGGATATTTGGGGACATTGGGAACACTTGGGACATTGGTGACACAGCTGTCCCTCACCTGAATCAGGACTGGGGACATTGGGGACATTGTGGACATTGGGGACATTGGGGACACTGAGGACATTTGGGGACATTGGGGACATTGGGGACATTGGGGACATTGGGGACACAGGTGACACAGGTGACACAGGTGACACGGCTGTCCCCTCACCCGAATCAGGACTGGGGACACTGGGGACATTGGGGACATTGGGGACACAGGTGACACAGGTGACACAGGTGACACGGCTGTCCCCTCACCCGAATCTCGTCTCCTTGCGTCTCCGCCGTGCCACCAGCGCCGCCAGGGCCACCGCGGCCATCGTCCCCAGGGCCACCAGGGCCACCAGCCAGGGCCACCAGCCCCGCGGGGGAGGGGCGGGGCGAGCTGCGGGGAGGGTGGCATTGTCATTGTCATCGGCATTGCCATCGTTACTGTCACTGTCATTGTCATCGTCATCGGCGTTGGCATTGCCATCGTCATTGTCATTGTCATTGACATTGTCAATGTCATTGTCACTGTCACCGTTATTTTCATTGTCATCGTTGTTATTGTCATTATTATTGTGGTCACTGTCATCGTCATTGCCATTGTCATTGTCATTGTCGTTGTCATTGTCATTGCCATCGTTATCATTCCCTTTATCATCGTCGTTCTTATTGTCATTGTCATCGTTGTCGTCGTCATTGTCACTGCCATTGTCACTGCCATTGTCATTGTCATTGTTGTCATTGTCATTCTTTGTCATTGTCCTTACTGCCATCATCATTGTCATCGTTGTCACTGTCACTGTCATTGTCCTTGTTGCCATTGTCATTGTCATTGTCATCGTTGTCGTCGTCATTGTCACTGCCATTGTCACTGCCATTGTCATTATCATTGTTGTCATTGTCATTCTTTGTCATTGTCCTTACTGCCATCATCATTGTCATCGTTGTCACTGTCACTGTCATTATCATTGTCATCGTTGTTGTTGTCATTCTCACTGTCATTGTCATTGTCGTTATTGTCATTGTCATCGTTATTGTCATTGCTGTCATTGTCACTGCCATTGTCGTTATCATTGTCATCATCATTGTTGTCATTGTCACTGTCACTGTCATTGTCCTTGTTGCCATTGTCATTGTCATTGTCGTCACTGTCACTGTCATTACCATTGTCATCGTCACTGTCATTGTCATTATTGTCATTGTCATCGTTATCATTCTCTTTGTCATCGTCACTCTTATTGTCATTGTTGTCATTGTCATTGTTATTGTCACTGCTGTTATTGTTGCCATTGTCATCATCATTGTCATTGTCATCGCCGTTGTCATCATCATCATTATTGTCGTTATTGTCATTGTCACTGTTGTGTCATTATTGTCATTATTGTCACTGTCATCGCTGTTATTGTCACTGCCACTGTTGTCATTGTTGTCACTGTCATCGTCCTTATTTGTCAGTGTCTCTATTGTCATTGCCAATATTGTCATTGTTACTGTCGTTATTGTCATCATTATTGTCATTGTCTTCGCTGTTACTGTCACTGCCACTGCCGCTGTCACCATTATTGTCATCATCGTCATTGTCATCGTCATTGTCATCGCTATCCTTCTCTTTGTCATTGTCATTGTTATTGCCATTGCCATTATTGTCATCGTCATCGTCATTACTGTCATTGTGGTCACTGTCACTGTTGTCATCGTCATTATCGTCATTGTCATTGTTGTCACTGTCATTGTCATCGTCATTGCAGTAATTGTCATTTTCTTTGTCATTGTCATTATCGTCATCGTTGTTATTGTCATTATCATCATTGTCATCGTTATTGTCATTGTCGTTATTGTCATCATTACTGTCAATGTCATTGTCATCGTCGTTGTCATCGTTGTTGTTGTCAATGTCATTGTTGTCATTGTCATTGTCATCGTCATTAGCATTGTCATTGTCACCAATGTCATTGTCGTTGTCACTGTCAATGTCACTGTCGTTGTTATTGTCATTATTGTCATTATTGTCATTGTCATTGTTGTTATTGTCATTGTCATTGTTCTTGTCGTTGCCACTGTCAGTGTCATAATTGTCATTGTTGTCATTGTCATTGTCATTGTCACTGTTGTCACTGTCATCGTCCTTATTGTCAGCGTTGTTATTGTCATTGCCGATATTGTCATTGTCATTGCCATTATTGTCATTGTCATCGCTGTTACTGTCATTGCCACTGCCGCTGTCACCATTATTGTCATCATCGTCATTGTCATTGTCATTGTCATGGTCACTGTCACTGTCATCATTACTGTCAACGTCATCATCATTGTTGTCATTGTTGTCATTGTCTTTGTCATTTTTGTCATTGTCATTGCTGCTATTGTCATTGTCATTGTCATTGTCAACGTTGTTATTGTCATTGTCACTGCCGTTGTTATCATTGTCACTGTCATTGTCATTGTCATGGTTGTTGTTATCATCATTGTCATTATTGCCATTATCATCATTGTCATTGTCATTATTGCCATTGCCATTGTCATTATCACTGTCACTGTCACCATCATTGTTGTCACTGTCACTCTCTTTATCATCGTCATTGTCATCATCGTCATTATTGTCATTGTCATTATTGTCATTGTCATTATTGTCATTGTCGTTACTGCGATTGTCATCGTTTTTGTCATCATTAGCCATTGTCATTGTCATCGTCGTTGTTATTGTCATCACCATTGTGATTGTCATTGTCATTGCCATCGTTATTGTGATTGTCATTGTCATTGTTATTGTGATTGTCACCATTATTGTCATCATTACTGTCATCGTCATTGTTGTCATCATTGTCATTCTTTGTCACCGTCATTGTTGTCATTGTCATCATCATTGTTATTGTCATTGTCATTATTGTCATTATCGTCATTGTCATCGTCATCATCATTATTGTCGTTGTCATTCTCTTTGTCATTGTCATTGTCATTATTGTCACTGTCACTGTCCCTGTCACTGTCACTGTCACCGTCACTGTCACCATCCCTGTCCCTGTCACTGTCACTGTCCCTGTCACTGTCCCTGTCCCTGTCACTGTCACTGTCCCTGTCCCTGTCACTGTCATTGTTGTCACTGTCACTGTCACCGTCACCGTCACCGTCACCGTCACCGTCCCTGTCCCTGTCACCGTCACCGTCACCGTCACCGTCATCGTCCCTGTCCCTGTCACCGTCACCGTCACTGTCACCGTCACCGTCACTGTCCCTGTCCCTGTCCCTGTCACTGTCACCGTCACCGTCACTGTCACTGTCCCTGTCACCATCACCGTCACTGTCACTGTCCCTGTCACCGTCACCGTCACTGTCACCGTCACCGTCACCGTCACCGTCACCGTCACCGTCACTGTCCCTGTCACCGTCACCGTCACCGTCACCGTCACTGTCCCTGTCACCGTCACCGTCACTGTCCCTGTCCCTGTCACTGTCACTGTCACTGTCCCTGTCACTGTCACTGTCCCTGTCCCTGTCCCTGTCACTGTCATTGTTGTCTCTGTCACCATCACTGTCCCAGTCCCTGTCCCTGTCACTGTCACTGTCACTGTCCCTGTCACTGTCACTGTCACTGTCCCTGTCACTGTCCCTGTCCCTGTCCCTGTCACTGTCCCTGTCACTGTCACTGTCACTGTCACTGTCACTGTCACTGTCCCTGTCACTGTCCCTGTCCCTGTCCCTGTCACTGTCCCTGTCACTGTCACTGTCACTGTCACTGTCACTGTCACTGTCACTGTCCCTGTCCCTGTCACTGTCCCTGTCACTGTCACTGTCACTGTCACTGTCACTGTCATTGTCACTGTCACTGTCCCTGTCCCTGTCACTGTCACTGTCATTGTTGTCACTGTCCCTGTCACTGTCACTGTCACTGTCCCTGTCACTCTCACTGTCACCACTGCCACCCTCCCCCTCCTCTCCCTCCCTCCTCCTCCTCACCGAGCTGAGTCTCCAGCGCCTCCGCACCTGTGGGGACACGGATTGGGGACATTGTTGGGGACACTGGGGACATTGGGGACATTGGGGATTTGGGGACATTGGGGACATTGGGGACATTGGGGACATTGGGGACATTGGGGACATTGGGGACATTTTGGGGACATTTGGGACATTTGGGACTTTGGGGATTTGGGGACATTGGGGACATTTGGGGACATTGGGGACTTTGGGGACATTTGGGACATTGGGGACATTGGGGATTTGGTGACATTGGGGACTTTGGGGACATTTGGGACTTTGGGGACATTTGGGACTTTGGGGATTTGGGGACATTGGGGACATTGGGGACATTTTGGGGAATTTGGGACATTTTGGGGTGAATTTGGGGATTTTTCGGTGTGAATTCGGGGGTTTTTGGGGGATTTTTTTCAGGACTTTTTTGGAATTTTGGGGTGGAATTTGGGGATTTTTTTCGGGGTGAATTTGGGGGTATTTTCGGGTGATTTTGGAAGAATTTTTGGGTTTTTTAAAGGATTTTTTTGGGATTTTTTAAAATATTTTTGAGATATTTTGAGGGATTTTTTTTTTTACTTTTTGGGGATATTTCAGGGATATTTTGGGAAATTGGGGGTGGGATTTTGGGGTGAATTTGGGGGTTTTTGGGGTCACTCACAGCCGAGGCTGAGGCTGACGGGGGCGGGAATTTTGGGATTTTTGGGGGATTCTTTTGGGATATTTTTGGGATTTTTTGGTGATACTACGGGGGATTTTTGGGAAATTTGGGGTGGGATTTGGGGGTTTTAAAGGGATTTTTTGGGGTAGGATTTTCGGGATTTTTGGGGGATTTTTTTGGGCAGAATTTCAGGACTTTTTGGGTTTTTTTGGGTAGGGTTTTGGGGATTTTTTGGGATATTTGGGGGATATTTTGGGGCATTTTTTGGGCATTTTTAAAATTTTTTGGGGATATTTCAGGGATATTTCGGGGGATTTTTTTTTTTTAATTTTGAGATAGGAATTTGGGGATTTTTTTTAGGATTTTTGGGAGATGTTTTGGAGAATTTTTGGTGATATTTTGGGGATATTTTGGGGCTATTTTGGGGTGAATTCGGGGGGTTTTTGGGGGATTTTTTCGGGATTTTTTGGGATATTTTTGGGAAATTTGGGGCTGGATTTTGGGGTGAATTCGGGGGTTTTTGGGGTCACTCACGGCCGAGGCTGAGGCTGACGGGGGCGCTCCAGGGCCCCTCCCCCCCCCCGGTGTATGGCGCCACCCTCAGGCTGACGTTGGCAGAGCCCAAAATTCCCAAAATTCCAAAATCCACGGAAACCTCCTGGGTCAGCCCCACGTCCACCACCACCTGCGGAAAATGGGGAAAAAAATCAGGATTTTGGGAAAAATTGGGGAAAAATGGGGATTTTGGGGAAATCGAGGGAAAACTGGGGAAAAAATGGGGAAAAACCGAAAAAAATTGGGAAAAAATGGGAAAATTGGGGAAAAATGGAGAAAAATTCGGGGAAATTGGGGGAAAATTAGGGAAAAAATAGGGAAAAGTTGGGGGAAAATTAGGGGAAAATGGGGCAAAAATGGAGAAAAATTTGGGGAAATCGGGGAAAATGAAGGGAAAAAGTAGGGAAAAATTGGGGGAATTCAGGGAAAATTGGGGAAAAATTGGGGAAAAATTAGGGAGAAATTGGGGGAAGAAATGGGGAAAAATTGGGGGAAAATTTGGGGAAAATTAAGGGGGAAATTGGGAAAATAATGTGAGGAAAATTGGGGAAAATTGGGGAAAAATTGGGGGAAAAAATGGGGAAAAATTTAGGGAAATATGGGAAAATTGGGGGAAAAATTAGGGAAAAATTGGGGGAAAATTAGGGGAGAAAACTGAGAAAAAATGGAGGAAAAATGGGGAAAATTTGGAAAATTAGGGGAAAAATGGGGGAGATTCGGGAAAAATTGGGGGGAAAATGGGGAAAATTTGGGGAGAATGAAGAGAAAAATTGGGGAAATAATGGGAAAAACTGGGGGAAAAATTGGGGGAAAATTGGGGGAAAATTAGGGAAAAACTGGGGGAAAATTAGGGGAGAAAACTGAGAAAAATTGGAGGAAAAGTGGGGAAAAATTGGGCGGAAAATTGGGAAAAATTGGGGAAAATATGGGCAAATTGGGGAAAATGAAGGGAAAAATTGGGGGAAATTGGAGAAAAATTAGGAGAAATTTGGGGGGAATTGGGGAAAAATTGGGAAAAAAATGGGGGAAATTGGGAAAAAATTTGGGAAAATTAGTGAAAAATTAGGGAAAAACTGAGGGAAATTGGGGGAAAAAATAGGGAAAAATTGGGGGAAAATTAGGGGGAAAATAGAGAAAAATTGGGGGAGAATGGGGGGAAAATTGGGGAAAATTAAGGGAAAAATTGGGGGAATTGGGGAAAAAACAGAGAAAAATTGGAGGAAAAATGGGGGAAAATTAGGGGAAATTTGAAGGAAATTGGGGGAAAAATGGAGAAAAATTAGGGAAAATTGGGAGCAAATTGGGGGAAAATCAGGGAAATTGGGGAAAATTAAGGGAAAAATTGGGGAAAAATTGGGGAAAAATTGGGGGAAATAATGGGGAAAATTGTATCGGAATTTTTCAGGTTTTTTTGGGGTGAATTTGAGTTTTCTTAAAGGAGTTTTTGTGATTTTTTTAAAATTAATTTAGAAATTTTTGGGGTTTTTTCACTGAATTTCGGGTTTTCCTCGGCATTTCGGGGTTGGATTTTTTCAGGGATTTTTTGGGGGTGAATTTGGAGTTTTTAAGGATTTTTTGGTGTTTTTTCACCGAATTTCAGGGATTTTTTTGGCATTTCGGGGTCGGATTTTTTGGGGTGAATTTGTGATTTTTTTTTTTCAGTGAATTTCGGGGTTTTTTTGGGTTTTTTCACTGAATTTTGCAGGTTTTTTGGGTTTTTTCAGCCAATTTTGGGGATTTCAAGGTGGGATTTTCTCGGGGATTTTTTTGGGGTGAATTTTGGGATTTCGGGGCTCTCACCTGGGGGTGGGCGGAGCTTCCGTAGCTCACGCGGTACCCGCGGAGGATTCCGTTCAGGGGGGGCCGGGGGGGGCCCCAGCGCAGCTGCGCTTGGCCACGCCCCTTTCCCCCAGGCCCCGCCCCCCACGTGATGCTGACGTTCTGCGGGGGCCAATCAGGAGCTGGGGGCAGGGGAGAGGTCAGAAAATCCCAAAAAAAATTCCCACCCCAGAATTCCTGAATTTTGCCAAAAAAAATCCCAAATTTTGCCCAAAAAATGGGGAAAAAAATACAGAAAAATCCCACCCCAAAAAACCCCAAATTCTGCCCAAAAAATCCCCAAAAAATCCCGAAAAACCCACACCAAGAATTCCAAAAATTCCAGGAAATCTCACCCCAAAATCCACCCCGAAAATCGCCAAATCCCACCCCAAAAATCCTGAAAGTCTCACCCCAAAATTCTCCCAAAATTCCACAAATCCCACCCGAAAAATCCCCAAAATCCACCCAAAAAAATCCCAAAATTCCGCCCAAAAATCCCGAAATTTCACCCAAAACCCCCCCAAATTATCCCGAAAATCCCACCACAAAAAATTCCCAAATTCCACCCAAAAAATCCCCAAAATATCACCCAAAAAATTCCTGTAAATCCCACCGCAAAATCCTCCAAAAATTCCCCAAATCCTACCCTAAAAATCTCCAAAATCCTCCCCAAAAATCCCGCCCAAAAAATCTCCAAAAAATCCCGAAATTCCACCCAAAAATCCCACCCCAAAATCCCCAAATCCCACCCCAAAAAACCCTGAAACTCCCCCTCTCTTTAAGCCCCTCCCCCTCTTCCCCAAAGCCCCTCCCACCTCAGGCCCCTCCTCCCTTAGGCCCCTCCCCTCCCCTAAGCCCCTCCCCCTCCCTCAGGCCCTTCCCACCGCAGGCCCCTCCCCCTCTTCCCCAAAGCCCCTCCCACCTCAGGATCCTCCTCCCTCTGGCCCCTCCCCCTCCCTTTAAGCCCCTCCCCCTCCTCTCCAGGCCCCTCTTCCCTTAAGCCCCGCCCCCTCCCCAAACCCTCCCCCAGCCCCTCCCACCTCTTTAAGCCCCGCCCCTCCTCCCTTAGGCTCCTCCCCCTCCCCAAGCCCTTCCCCCTCCTCCCTAAGCCCCTCCCTCAGACCCCTCCCACCTCAGGCCCCTCCCACTCCTTTCCAATGCCCCTCCCCCTCCCTGAAGACCCTCCCACCTCAGGCCCCTCCCCCTCCCAAAACCCCCTCTCCCTTCCCCAAGCCCCTCCCCCTTCCCCAAGCCCCTCCCCCTCCTCCCCATTCCCCTCCTCCACTCCAAGGCCCCTCCCCTTCCTCACCTAAGCCCCTCCCCCTCCCTCAGGCCCCTCCTCCACAAGCCCCTCCCCTGAGCCCCTCCCACCTCAGGACCCTCCCTCAACCTAAAGCCCCTCCCCCTCCCTTTAAGCCCCTCCCCTCCTCTCCAGGCCCCTCCCCCTCTTAAAGCCCCCCAAGCCCTGCCCCTCCCCCTCTCTTTAAGCCTCTCCCATTTTCAAAGCCCCTCCCCCTACCCCAAGCCCCTCCCCTTTCCAAAGTCCCTCCCCATCCTAAAGCCCCGCCCTTCTCCACGCCCCTCCCCTCCCCAAGCCCCTCCCCCTCCTGCCTAAGCCCCTCCCCTTTTCAAAGCCCCTCGCCCTCCCCACGCCCCTCCCCCTCCCCAATCCACTCCTCCCTCAAGCCCCGCCCCCTCCCCAAAGCCCCTCCTCCTCCCAAAGCCACTCCCACTCCCCATGCCCCGCCCCCTCCAAGCCCCGCCCCCTCACCCCCCTCGGCGGTCGCCATGGCAACCCAGACCCCTCCCATCCCAAATCCCCTCTCCCTCCCCAAGCCCCGCCCCAGTCACACCACCCCCCCCGGTGGTCACCATGGCAACCCAGGCCCCTCCCCCAATCCCCAAAGCCCCTCCCCCTCCCAAAGCCCCTCCCTCTCAGGCCCCTCGCCCCCCAGGCCCCTCCCTCTCCCCAAAGCCCCTCCCCCCTTTAAGCCCCTCCCCCTCTTTAAGCCCCTCCCCAAAGCCCCTCCCACTCCCCAAGCCCCTCCCCCATGCCCCTCCCCCTCTCCAAGCCCCGCCCCCACTCACCCCCTCGGCGGTCGCCATGGCAACCCAGGCCCCTCTCCCAAGCCCCGCCCCCTCCCCCGGAGGCCCCGCCCCCACTCACCCCCCTCGGCGGTCGCCATGGCAACCCAGGCCCCCCACGGGGAGGCGCCGCGGCTGTCGCGACAGGAGGCGCGGGCGCGATATCGCGAGAAGGGGCGGAGCCCCGGCAGGCGCAGCGCGAACGGCGGAACAGCCACCGAGCGCCAGCGCCGCGGGGGGAGGGGCGGCGCCGACGGAACGGCAGCGCCCGAGCCCAGCGGCTCCCACTGTGAACGGAGATTTGGGGAAAATTTGGGGATTTTTGGGGAAAAATTGGGGATTTTTGGGATTTTGGGGATTTTGGGAGATTTTTGGGGCGATTTGGGGGAGTTTAGGGTGATTTTTTGGGATTTTTGGGGGATTTTGGGGGATTTTTCTGGCGATTTTGGAATGATTTTTGGGAAACTGGGGCGATTTTCGGGAATTTTTTGCGATTTTCGGGCAATTTTGATGCGATTTTTGGGCGATTTTTCGTACATTTTGGGGCGATTTTTGGGCCGATTTTGGAGCAATTTTTCAGAGATTTTTGGGCCGATTTTGGAGCAATTTTTCAGAGATTTTTGGGCGATTTTGGAGCATTTTTTGGGCCATTTTGGAGCAATATTGGGGCATTTTGGAGTGATTTTTGAGCAATTTTTTGGCAATTTTGCAGCGATTTCGGAGCGATTTTGAGTCATTTTGGAGCAATTTTTGAGCGATTTTGGGGGCAATTTTCGGCGATTTTGGAGTGAATTTGGGGCGATTTTTTGGCGATTTTGGAGCGATTTTTGGGGGTCTTTGGCCAATTTTTGGGGGATTTTAGGGCAACTTTTGGGTGATTTTGGAGCGATTTTCGGAGCGATTTTGGCACGATTTTTTAGAATTTTAGGACAAATTTTGGAGCTATTTTGGGGTCGAATTTTGGGGGATTTTGGGAACATTTTGGAGAGATTTTTGCGAGATTTTGAGGCGACTTTGGGGCGATTTTAAGCGATTTTTGGGCCATTTTGGGCCATTTTGGAGTGATTTTGGGCGATTTTGGGCCATTTTGGGGCGATTCTAGGCCAATTTTTGGTTTATTTTTTGGGGATTTTAGGGCGATTTTTGGGCTGATTTTGGGCGATTTTTGGGGCCGATGTGGAGCAATTTTTGGGGCGATTTTGGGGATTTTTGGGTGCGTTTGGGGATTTTAGAGCGATTTTTGGAGCGATTTTTGTCAATTTTTGGCGATTTTGGGGCGATCTCGGAGCTATCTTTGGGAGGATTTTTGGACGATTTTTGGGCGATTTTTGAGCAATTTTTGAGCGATTTTGGGGATTTTGGGGCAATTTTGGGCCATTTAGGAGGGATTTTGGGGGTGATTTTGAAGATTTTGGGGATTTTTTGGTGCATTTTGGGAAAATTCGGTGCGATTTTTGGGGTTTTTGGGCGATTTTTTTTGGATTTTGGAGCAATTTTGGGCTCGATTTTTAGCGCGATTTTGGGGTGATTTTTGGCCTATTTTTGGGGATTTTAGGGCGATTTTAGGGGGATTTTGGAGCGATTTTGGGGTGATTTTTAGGGATTTTGGGCCATTTTGGGGGATTTTAGGGAGATTTTCGGGGATTTTTTGTGATTTGAGGACGATTTTGGGGTCGATTTTAGGGGACAGTTTGGGGACACATTGGGGACATCCCAAGCACAATGTCCCCAATGTCCCCAATGTCCCCAATGATGTCACAAATGTCCCCAATGTCCCCAATGATGTCCCTGAAGTCCCCCAATCCCAAATGTCCCCAAAGTCCCCAAATGTCCCCAGAGTGTCTCCAATGTCCCCAATGTCTCAATGTCCCATTAATGTCCCCAACGTCACCAGTTATGTCACAAATGTCCCCAGTGATGTCACCTGCACGGAGCACTCCTTGGCCATGGTGTCACCGCTGTCCCCAATGTCCCCGATCAATGTCCCCAACGTCCCCAATGTCATTTTCCCCCAATTTCACCCAATTTTTTTCCATTTTTTTCCAATGTCCCCAAATGTCCCCAATGCAATTTTTTCCCAATTTCCCCCATTTTTCCCCCAATGTCCCCAACGTCCCCAATGTCATTTTCCCCCAATTTCACCCAATTTTTTTCCATTTTTTTCCAATGTCCCCAAATGTCCCCAATGCAATTTTTTCCCAATGTCCCCAATTTTTCCCCAATGTCCCCAACGTCCCCAATGTAATTTTTTCCCAATTTCCCCAATTTTTCCCCAGTGTCCCCAATGTCCCCAAAGTGTCCCCAATTGTCACCTCGACGGAGCACTCGTGGGCCGCGCTGTCCCCGCTGTCCCCAAATGTCCCCAGTGTGTCCCCACTGTCCCCAATGCCATTTTTTCCAATTTCCCCCATTTTTTTCCATTTTTTTTTCCCAATGTCCCCAATGTCCTCAATGTCCCCAGATGTCCCCAATTGTCACCTCGACGGAGCACTTGTGGGCCGCGCTGTCCCCGCTGTCCCCAAATGTCCCCAATGCCATTTTTTCCCAATTTTCCCCAATTTTTCCCCAATGTCCCCAATGTCCCCAATGTCATTTTTTCCCCAATGTCCCCAATTTTTCCCCAATGTCCCCAAATGTCCCCAATGCCATTTTTTTCCAATTTCCCCCAATTTTTTTCTATTTTTTTCCAATGTCCCCAATGTCCCCAACGTCCCCAATGCCATTTTTTCCCAATTTCACCCAATTTTTCCCCAGTGTCCCCAAGTGTCCCCAATGACCCCAATTGTCACCTCGACGGAGCACTCGTGGGCTGCGCTGTCCCCGCTGTCCCCAAATGTCCCCAGTGTGTCCCCAATGTCCCCAATGCCATTTTTTCCAATTTCCCCCATTTTTTTCCATTTTTTTTCCCAATGTCCCCAATGTCCCCAATGTCCCCAATGATGTCACCTGCATGGAGCACTCGTGGGCCGCGCTGTCCCCACTGTCCCCAAATGTCCCCAGTGTGTCCCCAATGTCATTTTTTCCCAATTTTCCCCAATTTTTCCCCAACGTCCCCAATGTCCCCGATGTCCCCAATGCCATTTCTTCCCAATGTCCCCAATGTCCCCAATGTCCCCAATGTCCCCAATGTCCCCAAATGTCCCCAGTTGTCACCTGCATGGAGCACTCGTGGGCCGCGCTGTCCCCGCTGTCCCCAACGTCCCCAATGCCATTTTTTCCCAATGTCCCCCGATTTTTCCCCAGTGTCCCCAATGTCCCCAAATATCCCCAATTGTCACCTCGACGGAGCACTCCTTGGCCACGCTGTCCCCAATGTCCCCAACATCCCCAATGCCATTTTTTCCCAATTTCACCCAATTTTTTTCCATTTTTTTCCAATGTCCCCAATGTCCCCAATGTCCCCAATGTCATTTTTCCCAATTTCCCCCGATTTTTCCCCAATGTCCCCAATATCCCCAGTGTCCCCAATGTCCCCGATGATGTCACCTCGATGGAGCACTCGTGGGCCGCGCTGTCCCTGCTGTCCCCAATGTCCCCAATGCCATTTTTCCCAATTTCCCCCGATTTTTCCCCAATTTTCCCCCAATGTCCCCAGTGTCCCCAATGTCATTTTTTCCCAATGTCCCCAATGTCCCCAACGTCCCCAATGCCATTTTTTCCCAATTTCCCCCAATTTTTCCCCAGTGTCCCCAATGTCCCCAATGTCCCCAAGTGTCCTCAATGATGTCACCTCGACGGAGCACTCGTGGGCCGCGCTGTCCCCAATGTCCCCAATGTCCCCAATGCCATTTTTTCCCAATTTCCCCCAATTTTTCCCCAGTGTCCCCAATGTCCCCAAATGTCCCCAATGCCATTTTTTCCAATTTCCCCCAATTTTTCCCCAGTGTCCCCAATGTCCCCAAATGTCCCCAATGCCATTTTTTCCAATTTCCCCCAATTTTTCCCCAGTGTCCCCAATGTCCCCAAATGTCCCCAATGCCATTTTTTCCAATTTCCCCCAATTTTTTTCCATTTTTTTCCCAATGTCCCCAATGTCCCCAATGTCCCCAACGTCCCCAATGCCATTTTTCCCAATTTCCCCCATTTTTTTCCCTTTTTTTTCCCAATGTCCCCAATGTCCCCAAGTGTCCCCAATGCCATTTTTTCCCAATTTCCCCCAATTTTTCCCCAGTGTCCCCAATGTCCCCAATGTCCCCAAGTGTCCCCAATGATGTCACCTCGACGGAGCACTCGTGGGCCGCGCTGTCCCCAATGTCCCCAATGTCCCCAATGCCATTTTTTCCCAATTTCCCCCGATTTTTCCCCAATGTCCCCAGTGTCCCCAGTGTCCCCAGTGTCCCCAATGTCCCCAATGTCCCCAATGCCATTTTTCCCAATTTCCCCTGATTTTTCCCCAATGTCCCCAATGTCCCCAATGTCATTTTTTCCCAATGTCCCCAATTTTTTCCCCAATGTCCCCAATGTCCCCAATGTCCCCAATGTCCCTGATGTCCCCAATGTCATTTTTTCCCAATGTCCCCAATTTTTTCCCCAATGTCCCCAATGTCCCCAATGTCCCCAATGTCCCCGATGACGTCACCTCGACGGAGCACTCGTGGGCCGCGCTGTCCCCGCTGTCCCCAGGCTCCCAGGTGACCTCGAGCCAGCTCGGCCCTGCCCCCACCTGCCCCAAGTTCCGGGGGGGCTGAGCCACCACTGGGGAAAATGGGGAAAAATCAGGAAAAAATGGGGAAATTAAAAATTAAAATTTGGGGAAAATTGCGCGGAAAAATTATGGGGGAAAATGAGAAAATTATGGGGGAAATGGGAAAATTATGGGAAAAATGGGAAAATTATGGGGGAAAATGGGAAAATTATGGGGGAAATGGGAAAATTATGGGAAAAATGGGAAAATTATGGGGGAAAATGGGAAAATTATGGGGGAAAATGGGAAAATTATGGGAAAAATTTGGGGAAAAAATGGGAAAAAATGGGGGAAATAATGGAGAAATAATGGGGAAAAATGGGGGAAATTTGGGGGAAAATGGGAAAATTATGGGGAAAATGAGAAAATTATGGGAAAATGGGAAAATTATGGGAAAAATTTGGGGAAAAAATGGGAAAAATGGGGGAAATAATGGAGAAATGATGGGGAAAAATGGGGGAAATTTGGGGGGAAAATGGGGAAAATTGGGAAAATTATAGGGAAAATAATGGCGAAAGATTGGGGGAAAAATGGGGGGAAACGGGAAAAATAAAAAATGGGGGAAATGGGAAAATTATGCAGAAAATAATGGGGAAAAATGGGGAAAATAACGGGGGAAAATTATGAGAAAATTACGGGAAAAATATGGGGGGAAATGGGAAAATTAGGGGGGAAATAATGGGGAAAGATTGGGGGAAAATGGGGAAAAATTGGGGAAAATTTGGGGGGAAAATGGGAAAAAGAATGGGGAAAATTTGGGGGGAAAATGGGGGAATTAATGGGGGAAATAATGCAGATAATGGGAAAAATAATGGGAAAAATAATGAGGAAAATAATGGGGAAAAATGGGGAAATTATGAAAAAATAATTGGGGGAAATGGGAAAAACAATGGGGAAATCTGGGGGAAAAAAGTGGGAAAATTTGGGGGGGAAAAATCAGGAAAAAATGGGGGAAACAGGAAAATAAAAATGGGGAAATTTGGGGGGAAAATGGGGAAAAATCAGGAAAAAATGGGGAAATTTAAAAATTAAAATTTGGGGAAAAATGGGGAAATTATGGGAAAAAAATGGGGAAAATTTGGGAGAAAAGTGGGGGAAAAATGGGGGGAATGGGAAAAATAAAAATTGGGGAAAAGGGAAAATTATGGGGAAAATAATGGGGAAAAATTGGGAAATGAAAATGGGGAAATTTGGGGGAAAATTGGGGAGAAATGGGAAAATAGAAATGGGGAAAATTTGGGGGGAAAATGGGAAAATTAAAAATGGGGAATTTGGGGAAAAATGGGGGAATTACAGGGAAAAAATGGGGGGAAATGGGAAAGATGGGAAAATAAAAATGGGGAAATTTGGGGAAAAAATGGGGAAAATTTGGGGGGAAATTGAGGGAGAAGTGGGTGAAATGGGAAAAATAAAATGGTGGAAACGGGAAAATTATGGGGAAATTATGGGGAAATAATAGGGAAAATGATGGGGAAAAATGGGAAATTAAAATGGGGAAATTAGGGGAAAATGGGGGGAAATGGGAAAATAAAAATGGGGAAATTTGGGGGGAAAATGGGGGAAATGGGAAAATAAAACTGGGGAAAAATGGGGAAATTTGGGGGAAATAATGGGGAAAAATGGGAAATTAAAATGGGGAAATTTGGGGAAAAATGGGGAGAAATGGGAAATAAAAATGGGGAATTTGGGGGGAAAATGGGGAAATGGGAAAATAAAAATGGGGAAATTTGGGGAAAAGGGAAAATAAAAATGGGGAAATTTGGGGGAAAAATGGGGGAAATAATGGGGAAAATGGAAATTAAAATGGGGAAATTTGGGCAAAAATGGGGGGAGATGGGAAATTAAAATGAGGAAATTTGGGGGGAAAATGGGGGGAAATGGGAAAATAATGAGCCGATTTTTTTCCCTTTTTTTGCCATTTCAGGGCTGATTTTTTTCCTTTTTTTTTGCCATTTCAGGGCTGATTTTTTCCCTTTTTTTGCCATTTCAGGGCTGATTTTTCCCCCTTTTTTTGCCATTTCAGGGCTGATTTTTTTCTTTTTTTGCCATTTCAGGGCTGATTTTTTCCTTTTTTTTGCCATTTTGGGGCCGATTTTTTTCCTTTTTTTGCCATTTCAGGGCTGATTTTTTTCCTTTTTTTTTGCGATTTTGGGGCTGACCTTTTCTCTTTTTCCCCCCAATTTCGGACCGATTTTTGGGGTGATTTTGGGGTGATTTTGGGGCGATTTGGGGTGTTTTCTCACCGGTGACGGAGGTGCTGACTCCTCAGGCGTTGTGGGACAATTTTGGGGCAAATTCAGGACAATTCTGGGACCCAAATTTTGGACTTTTTCAGTCCATTTTCGTCTGATTTTGAGGCAATTTTGGGTCAATTTTTGGGCAATTTTGGGTCAATTTGAGGCCAATTTTGGGGCCAAATTTTTTGCCTTTTTTTGCCATTTTGGCGCCAATTTTTTCCTTTTTTTTGCGATTTCAGGCCAATTTTGGGGCGATTTTGGGGCAATTTCAGATCAATTTTGGGGTAATTTTGGCCTGATTTTGGGGTGATTTTTGGGGCAATTTCGGGCCAATTTTGGGGGCAATTTCTAGAGTATTTTTTACCATTTTGGGGCCGATTTTTTGCAATTTCAAAGCCGATTTTTTTCCCGATTTTGGACCAGTTTTGGGCTGATTTTCAGCCATTTTTGGGTCAATTTTTGGGCCAATTTCGGCTCCATTTCAGGGCCGATTTTAGGCCATTTTTGGGTGACTTTGGAGCAATTTTGGGGCAATTTTTGGGGCAATTTCCAGCCGATTTTGGGCCCTTTTTTTTTGCACTTTCAGGGCCGATTTTTTCCTCTTTTTTTGCCATTTTGGGCCAAATATTTTCCCTTTTTTTGCCATTTCAGGGCCAATTTTTTTGCCATGACAGGGCTGATTTTTTGCCTTTTTTTTGCCATTTTGGGCCTAATTTTTTCCTCCTTTTCTCGCCATTCCAGGGCCGATTTTTTGCCGATTTTTTCCCTTTTTTCCCCCAATTTTGGGCCAATCTTTGGGGTGATTTTGGGGTGATTTTGCGGTGATTTTGGGGTGATTTTGGGGCGATTTGGGGTGTTTTCTCACCGGTGACGGTGGCGCTGCGGGAGGTGCTGACGCCTCGGGCGTTGTGAGCCTCACACGAGAACGAAGAGCTGCGGTTCAGCCCTGCGGAATTCGGGGAATTTGGGTGAAATCCGGGGGAATTCGGGGAGTTTTGGGTTAAATTCGGGGAAATTTGGGTTAAATTCGGGGAAATTCGGGGAGTTTTGGGTTAAATTCAGGGGAATTTGGGTGAAATTTGGGGAAATTTGGGGAGTTTTGGGATAAATTCGGGGAAATTTGGGTTAAATTCGGGAAAATTTGGGGAGTTTTGGGTTAAATTCGGGGAAATTTGGGTGAAATTCGGGGAAATTTGGGTGAAATTTGGGGAAATTCGGGGAAATTTTGGTGAAATTCAGTGAAATTCGGGCGAAAATTGGTGAAATTTAGTGAAATTCGGGGAGTTTGGGGTTAAATTTGGGGAAATTCGGGGAAATTTTGGTGAAATTCAGTGAAATTTGGGGAGTTTTGGGTTAAATTTGGGGAAATGTTGGGAGTTTTGGGTTACATTCAGGGAATTTTGGGGGAAATTCGAGGACTTTTGGGTGAAATTTGGGGAAATTTGGGGAAACTTGGGTAAAATTTTGGGTTAAATTTGGGGGAATTTGGGGAAATTTGGGGAGTTTTGGGTTAAATTTTGGAAAATTTCAGGGAAATTTGGGGAAATTCAGGGAAATTCGGGAGTTTTGGGTTAAATTCGGGGAAATTTTGGTGAAATTCAGTGAAATTTGGGTGAAATTTGGGGAAATTCGGGAAAATTTGGGTGAAATTCAGTGAAATTCGGGTGAAAATTGGTGAAATTTAGTGAAATTCGGGGAGTTTTGGGTTAAATTTGGGGAGATTCGGGGAAACTTGGGTAAAATTTTGGGTTAAATTTGGGGGAATTTGGGGAAATTTGGGGAATTTTGGGGAGTTTTGGGTTAAATTCGGGGAAATTTGGGGAAATTTGGGTGAAATTTGGGGAAATTTGGGAGTTTTGGGTTAAATTCGGGGAGTTTTGGGA
>JAXCHO010000907.1:0-29791 GCA_036630365.1 Acanthiza pusilla
TTGGTCAGACAGGGAGGGGGCGTGGCCAGGGAGGAAAGGGGCGTGGTCAAGCTAGGAGGTAACGTGGTCAGGCCGGGAAAGGGGCGTGGCCAGACAGGGAGAAGGTGTGGTCAGCATGGGAGGGGCGTGGCCATGGAGGAAAGGGGCGTGGTCAGGTCGGGAGGGGGGCGTGGTCAAGTTGGGAGGGCGTGTCATACTGGGAAAGGGCGTGGTCAGGGAGGAAAGGGGCGTGGTCAAACCGGGAGGGGTGTGGTCAGGCGCAAAAGGGGCGTGGTCAGGTCGGGAGGGGGGCGGGGTCAAGTTGGGAGGAGCATGGTCATACTGGAAAGGGCGTGGCCACAGTGGGAGGGGCGTGGCCAGGGAGGAAAGGGGCGTGGTCACATGGGGAGGGGTGCAGTCAAATTGGGAGGGCGTGGTCATAACGGAAAAGGGCGTGGTCAGACTGGGAGGGGCGTGGTCAGGCCGGGAGGGGCGTGGCCAGGGAGGAAAGGGGCGTGGTCAGTCCGGGAGGGGCGGACTCAGTCACTAGGAGGGCGTGGTCAGATGGAAAAGGGGCGTGGTCTGGCCTGGAGGGGCGTGGTTAGCCAAAAGGGGCGTGGCTGAACAGAAACGGGGCGTGGTCCCATCAGGAGGGGCGTGGTCACGCAGTGGGGGCGGGGTTTAGGAGGGGGAGGCGTGGGTGTGGGCGTGGCTTGTTGAGAAGGGGCGTGGTTTGGTGTAAAATGGGCGTGGTTAGTTAACGGGGGCGCGGCTATGCAAATGAAGCTGCGGTGGGTGGTGTGGGAAAGGGGCGTGGCTTAAAACAATGGGCGTGGCCTTTGGAACGGACCGGGGTGTCTAGAAGGGGCGTGGCTTAAAGGGAATTGGCGTGGCTTAAGGGGAATGGGCGTGGCTTAAGGGGAATGGGCGTGGCTTGGGACACGAGGAAGGGCGGGGTCTGAGAGAAAGGGGCGTGGCCTCGGGGAGTGGGCGTGGCCTGCAGACCTCGTGGCTGTCAATCATCGCCTCCAGCGAATCACAGAACTTCTCCAGAGCCTCCTGAGGGAATTTGGGGAGGGGTCGGAGGGGGGACCCCCAAAATTCACCTCAGGACCCCAAAATTCACCTCAGGACCCCAAAATTCACCTCAGGGCCCCAAAATTCACATCGGGGACCCCAAAATTCACCTCAGGAACCCCAAAATTCACCTCAGGGCCCCAAAATTCACATCGGGGACCCCAAAATTCCCCTCAGGGACCCAAAATTCAGCCCTGGGACCCCAAAATTCACCTCAGGGCCCCAAAATTCACCTCAGGGCCCCAAAATTCACATCGGGGACCCCAAAATTCACCTCAGGACCCCAAAATTCACATCAGGGACCCCAAAATTCACCTCAGGACCCCAAAATTCACCTCAGGGACCCCAAAATTCATCCTGGGACCCCAAAATTCACCTCAGGGACCCCAAAATTCATCCTGGGACCCCAAAATTCAGCTCAGGACCCCAAAATTCACCTCAGGGACCCCAAAATTCACATCAGGGACCCCAAAATTCACCTCAGGACCCCAAAATTCACCTCAGGGACCCAAAATTCACCTCAGGACCCCAAAATTCACATCAGGGACCCCAAAATTCACCTCAGGACCCCAAAATTCACCTCAGGGACCCCAAAATTCATCCTGGGACCCCAAAATTCAGCTCAGGACCCCAAAATTCACCTCAGGGACCCCAAAATTCACATCAGGGACCCCAAAATTCACCTCAGGACCCCAAAATTCACCTCAGGGACCCAAAATTCACCTCAGGACCCCAAAATTCACATCAGGGACCCCAAAATTCACCTCAGGACCCCAAAATTCACCTCAGGGACCCCAAAATTCATCCTGGGACCCCAAAATTCACCTCAGGACCCCAAAATTCACCTCGGGGACCCCAAAATTCAGCCCTGGGACCCCAAATTTAACCCCAGGGAACCCAAAATTTACCCCAGGGCCCCAAAATTCACATCAGGGACCCCAAAATTCACATCGGGGACCCAAAATTCACCTCAGGGCCCCAAAATTCATCCTGGGACCCCAAAATTCACCTCAGGGACCCCAAAATTCACATCGGGGACCCAAAATTCAGCCCTGGGACCCCAAAATTCACCTCAGGGACCTCAAAATTCACCTCAGGGACCCCAAAATTCACATCGGGGACCCCAAAATTCACCCCAGGACCCCAAAATTCACCTCAGGGACCCCAAAATTCATTTCAGAACCCCCCAGTCTCACTCAGGGACGACCCCAAGTTTTGGGGTTTTTTTGGGGTCTTTTTGGGGGGGTTTGGGGTTTTTTGGGGTGTTTTGGGGTGTTTTTGGGGTGTTTTGGGTGTTTTTGGGGTGTTTTTGGGGTGTTTTGGGGGTGTTTTTGGGTGGTTTTGGGGTGTTTTTGAGGTGTTTTGGGTGTTTTTGGGGCGTTTTTGGGGTTTTTGGGGTGTTTTTGGGGTGTTTTTGGGTGTTTTTGGGGTGTTTTGGGGTGTTTTTGGGTGTTTTTGGGGTGTTTTGGGGTATTTTTGGGGTATTTTTTGGGGTTTTGAGCTCTCACCCTGACCAGAGGGTCTCCCCGGGGATTTTTGGGAATTTTTTGGGGTATTTTTGGGGTATTTTTTGGGGTATTTTTGGGGTATTTTTTGGGGTATTTTTGGGTTTTTTTGGGGGGTCTCACCCTGACCAGAGGGTCTCCCCGGGGATTTTTGGGATTTTTTTGGGGTATTTTTGGGGTTATTTTGGGTTTTTTTGGCTCTCACCCTGACCAGAGGGTCTCCCCGGGGATTTTTGGGATTTTTTTGGGGTATTTTTGGGGTTATTTTGGGTTTTTTTGGCTCTCACCCTGACCAGAGGGTCTCCCCGGGGGGTCCCCCCCAGCTCTCTCAGTCCTGCGGCCAAGGCTCTGCCGGAACCTTCCAGAACTCGCCCAGCCTCGAGCACGGCCGAGCACAGCTTCAGCACCTGCGGAGCCCAAAATCGGTGAGAATCACCCCAAAATCCACCCCAAAATCCGCTGGAATCACCCCAAAAATCCCACCGGAATCACCCCAAAATCCACCCCAAAATCCACCCCAAAATCCGCTGGAATCACCCCAAAAATCCCACCGGGATCACCCCAAAATCCATCCCAAAATCCACCCCAAAATCCGCTGGAATCACCGAAAAATCCACCCCAAAATGCACCCCAAAATCCGCTGGAATCACCCCAAAAATCCCACCGGAATCACCCCCAAAATCCACCCCAAAATTCCCCCAAAATGGCGGAATACCTGGGATCCCAAAATTTGCCAGAGTCACCCCAAAACCCACCCCAAAATCGGCCGGAATCGTCCCAAAATCCACCCCAAATCCATCCCAAAACCACCCCAAAATCAGCAGAAGTCACCCCAAAAATCCCACTGGAATCACCCCAAAATCCACCCCAAAACCATCCCAAAATCCACCCCAAAATCTGTCAGAATCTCCCCAAAATCCACCCCGAAATTCCCCAAAATCCACCCCAAAATCCCGCTAGAATCACCCCAAAATCCACCCCAAAACCATCCCGAAATCCACCCCAAAATCTGTCAGAATCTCCCCAAAATACGCCCCAAAATCCTTTGTGACCCCCCAAAACCCCCCAAAATTTCCCCAAAGTCCACCCCAAAATTCCCGTAAAATCCCCCCAAAATGCACCGGAATTGCCCCAAAATCTGCTGGAATCACCCCAAAATTCCCCCAAAATCCACCCCAAAATCTGCCTGAATCTTCCCAAAATGCATCCCAAAATCCCCCCAAAATCCACCCCAAAACCACCCCAAAATCCACCCAAAATACCCCCAAAATCCCACCAAAACTGCCCCAAAATACACCCCAAAATCCCCAAAAATCCCCTCAAAATCCACCCCAAAACTGCCCCAAAAACCACCCAAAATCCCACAAAAACCCCCCAAAATCCCTCCCAAAACCCCCAAAATTCCACCCCAAAACAGCCCCAAAATCCACTGGAATCACCCCAAAATCCATCCCAAAAATCCCCCCAAAATGCACTGGAATTGTCCCCAAATCCACCCCCAAATCCCCCAAACTTCCAAAAAATCCCCCCAAAATCCACCCCAAAACTGCCCCAAAATCCCCCCAAAAATACCCCCAAAATCCACTCCAAAATTCCCCCAAAATTCCCCCAAAATCCCCCTAAAATCCACCCCAAAATTCCCCCAAAATGACCCCAAAATCCACCCCAAAATCCCCCCAAAATGACCCCAAATTCCCCCAAAATCCACCCCAAAATCCACCCCAAAATCCCCCCAAAATGACCCCAAAATCCACCCCAAAATTCCCCCAAAATGACCCCAAAATTCCCCCAAAATGACCCCAAAATCCCCCCAAAATCCTCCCAAAATCTGCCGGAATCACCCCAAAATCCACCCCAAAATCCCCTCCAAATCCCCCCAAAATCCCTTGTGACCCCCCAAAATCTCCCCAAAATCTCCCCAAAACTGCCCCAAAATGCACCCCAAAATCTGCCAGAATCCCCCCAAAATGCATCCCAAAATGCACTGCAATTGTCCCAAAATCCACCCCAAAATCCCCAAAAATCCCCTCAAAATCCACCCCCAAAACTGCCCCAAAAACCACCCCAAAATCCCACAAAAACCCCCCAAAATCCCTCCCAAAACCCCCAAAATTCCACCCCAAAACAGCCCCAAAATCCACTGGAATCACCCCAAAATCCATCCCAAAAACCCCCCCAAAATGCACTGGAATTGTCCCAAAATCCACCCCCAAATCCCCCCAAAATCCAAAAAAATCCCCTCAAAATCCACCCCAAAACTGCCCCAAAATCCCCCCAAAATCCGCCCAAAATCCACCCCAAAATCCACCCCAAAATCCACCCCAAAATGACCCCAAAATGACCCCAAAATCCACCCCAAAATCCACCCCAAAATCCCCCCAAAATGACCCCAAAATCCCCCCAAAATCCGCCCAAAATCCACCCCAAAATTCCCCCAAAATGACCCCAAAATCCACCCCAAAATCCCCCCAAAATGACCCCAAAATCCACCCCAAAATCACCCCAAAATCCCCCCAAAATCCACCCCAAAATGACCCCAAAATCCCCCCAAAATGACCCCAAAATCCACCCCAAAATGACCCCAAAATTCCCCCAAAATCCTCCCAAAATGACCCCAAAATCCACCCCAAAATCCCCCTAAAATCCACTCCAAAATCCGCCGGAATCACCCCAAAATACACCCCAAAATCTGCCAGAATCTTCCCAAAATCCACCCCAAAATCCCCTCCAAATCCCCCCCAAAATCCCTTGTGACCCCCCAAAATCTCCCCAAAATCCACCCCAAAACTGCCCCAAAATGCACCCCAAAATCTGCCAGAATCCCCCCAAAATGCACCGGAATTGCCCCAAAATCCCAGCAAACCCCCCCAAAATTCCCCCAAAATCAGCCAGAATCACCCCAAAATCCACCCCAAAATCCTCCCCAAAATCCACCCCAAAATCCTCCCCAAAATCCTCCCCAAAACCCCCCCGGGACCCCCCAAAATCCCCAAATTCGGGGTCCCCCCACCTTCTCCAGGTGTGTCTCGAGCTCAGCTGTGTCAGCCTCAGCCTCTTCCACTGCAGCCCTGGGGGCACGGGGGATTTGGGGATTTTGGGGGGTCCTGGGGGATTTTGGGGGGTCTTGGGGGGGTTTGGGCGATCCTGGGGGGGATTTGGGGAGATTTGGGGAGAATTTGGGAGGTCCTGGGGAGATTTGGGGGATCCTGGGGGGTCCTGGGGGGGGGGTTGGGGGTCCCGGGAGTGATTTTTGGAGATTTGGGGGGGATTTGGGGGGTCCTTGGGGGGTTTTAGGGGGTCCTGGAGGGGAATTTGGGGAATTTTGGGGGTCCTGCGGGGATTTTGGGGGGGAATCTGGGGGAAATTGGGGGGTGCTGGGGGGGTTTGGGGGAGATTTGGGGCAGATTTTGGGGGGTCCTGAGGGGGATTTGGGAAGTTTTGGGAGGCCCTGGGGGGTTTGGGAGGGGACTTGGGGGGTCCCGGGGGGATTTTGGGGGGTTCTGGGGGGTTTTGGGGGATCCTGGAGGGTTTTGGGGGAGTCATGGGGGGATTTGGGGTGGATTGGGGGAATTTGGGGGGGATTTTTGGAGATTTTGGGGGGTCCTGGAGGGTCCTGGGAGGCTTTGGGGAGATTTGGGGGGAATTTTGGGGAGTTTAGGGGGATTTGGGGAGATTTGGGGGGTCCTGGGGGGACTCTGGGGGATTTTGGGAGGATTTTGGGGAGTCCTGGGGGGCTTTGGGGGGATTTGGGGGTCCCGGGAGTGATTTTCGGAGCATTTTGCGGGGTTTTGGGGGGTCCTCGGGGGGTTTGGGGGGGTCCTGGGGGTGATTTTTGGAGATTTTGGGGGATTTCAGGGGTCCTGCGGGGATTTTGGGGGGTCCTGGAGGGTTTTGGGGGAGCCACGGGGGGATTTTGGGGGGAATTGGGGAGTCCTGGGGGGCATTTGGGGAGATTTGGGGGGTCCTGGGAGGGTCCTGGGGGATTTTGGGGAATTTGGGGGAGATTTTGGAGGGGTTGGGGGATCCTGGGGGGGTTCGGGGGGTCCTGAGGGGATTTTTGGAGGGTTTGGAGATTTTGGAGGAATTTTGGGGGGGTCCTGGGAGGATTTGGGGGGGGCGGGGCCAGATTTGGGACCGTTTCGGGGGTCCTGGGTGAGGGTGGGGCCAGATTTGGGGCAGTTTTGGGATTTTTTGGGGTTCCAGGAAGCTCTAGGGGGGGCGGGGCTGGATTTGGGACAGTTTTGGGGTCCTGGGGTGGATTTGGGGTGCTTTTGGGTTTTTTTTGAGAGCTCTGGGGGGGTGGGGCAGATTTGGGGCGGTTTTGGGTTTTTTGGGGCCCCTCGGGCGTTTCCGGCGCCGTTTCCGGCGGCGCCCGCCGGCAACCTGGCGCGGGAAGGCCGAGGGGCCCCAAAATGGCCTCGTGTGGGGGGAGGGGAGCCTCATGCAAGAGAAGTGACCCCAACCCCCCCCAAAGCCCCAAATCTCCCCAAATCCACCCCAAATTCACCCTGGGACCCCCAAAATTCCGCCGGGACCCCCAAAACCTCCCTAGGACTGCCCTGCCAGGAGGGGGCCCCCCAGAATTTTGGGGGTCCCCCCCCAACCCCACTGAAGACCCTCACGCTAGGCCCCAATTCCTCACCCGAGACCCTCCCCCAATTAAAAAAACCCTTAATATTAAAAAAACTTTTTTTTGGTAAAATTCTACTCGTGCAAGGGAAATCCTCGCGTGAGACCCCCCGGGACCACCCCCGGCCATTGAAGAGCCTCAGGTGAGGCCTAACGCTCGTGTGAGGCCCAAACCTCGTGCGAGGCCCTAAGGCTTGTGTGGAGGCCTAAGCCTTCTGCAAGGCCCTCCTTGAGCAAGGCCTCGACCCTCGTGCAAGGCCTAAGCCTCGTGTGAAGCCTAACCCTCGTGCAAGGCCCCACTAGTGTAAGGCCCAACCCTCGTGAAAGGCTCCATTCGTGCGAGACCCAACCCTCGTGCGAGACCTAACCCTCGTGGAAAGCTTCAACCCTCGGGCAAGGTCCAGTGCTTCTGCAAGGCCCCACTAGTGCAAGGCCTAACCCTCGTGCAAGGCCCAACCGCTGTGTGAGGCCTCACCCTCATGAAGGCCCAAACCTCACGCAAGGCCCAACCCTTGTGCGAGGCCTTAGGCCTTCTGCAAGGCCCAACCCTTGTGTGAGGCCTTAGCCTTCTGCAAGGCCCAACCCTTGTGCGAGGCCTAGACACTTGTGCAAGGCCCAACCCTTGTGCGAGGCCTTAGCCTTCTGCAAGGCCCAACCCTTGTTGCGAGGCCTAGACACTTGCGAAAGGCCCAACCCTTGTGCGAGGCCTAGACACTTGCGCAAGGCCCAACCCTTGTGCGAGGCCTTAGCCTTCTGCAAGGCCCAACCCTTGTGCGAGGCCTTAACCTTCTGCAAGGCCCAACTGCTGTGCAAGGCCCCACTAGCGCAAGGCCCTGACCCTCGTGCAAGGCCTAACGCTCATATAAGGCACAGCCCTTTGGCCTCAACCCTCATGCAAGGCCCCCCTTGTGCAAGGCCTAACCCTCATGTGAGGCCCAACCCTCGTGCAAGGCCCCACTCATGCAAGGCCTAATCCTCGTGCAAGGCCCTCCTTGTGCGAGTCCCAATCCTCCTGTAAGGCCTCACCCTTGTGCAGGGCCTAACCACTGTGCAAGGCCCCACTTGTGTAAGGCCCAACCCTCGTGCGAGGCCTAAGCCTCATGTGAGGCCTAACCCTTGTAAAAGGCCCTGAAATGCCCCGACCCTCATGCAAGACCTAACTGTTGTGCGAGGCCTAACCCTCGTGCAAGGCCTAAGCCTCATGTGAGGCCTAACCCTTGTAAAAGGCCTCAGCCCTCATGCAAGCCCCCAACCTTCGTGCCAGGCCCAGTGCTTGTGCAAGGCCTAGCCCCCATGCCAGGCCCCACTAGTGCGAGGCCCAACGCTCCTGTAAAGCCTCACCCTTGTGCAGGGCCTAACCACTGTGTAAGGCCCCACTTGTGCAAGGCCTAACTGTTGTGCAAGGCCTAAGCCTTCTGCAAGGCCCAACGCTTGTGCAAGGCCTAATCCTTGTGTGAGGCCTAACCCTTGTGCAAAGCCTAACCCTCACGTACAGCCTAACTGTTGTGCAAGGCCTAATCCTCATGCAAGGCCTAACCCTCACGTACAGCCTAACTGTTGTGCAAGGCCTAACCCTCGTGCAAGGCCTAACCCTCCTGTACAGCCTAACTGTTGTGCAAGGCCTAACCCTCGTGCAAGGCCTAACCCTCGTGTACAGCCTAACTGTTGTGCAAGGCCTAAGCCTCACGCAAGGCCTAACCCTCGTGCAAAGCCTAACTGTTGTGCAAGGCCTAATCCTCATGCAAGGCCTAACCCTCGTGCAAAGCCTAACTGTTGTGCAAGGCCTAAGCCTCATGCAAGGCCTAACCCTTGTGCAAGGCCCCACTCGTGCAAGGCCCAACCCTCAAGAGAAAGGCTCACGCAAAGCCAGGCCGTGTGCAAGGCCCAACCCTCGTGCAAGCCCCTCCCCCTCGTTAAGAGAAACCCTCACGTGAGACTCCCCTCGAACCACCCCCACCTCGTGCAAGACCCCCGGGCAAGCCCCTCCCCCTTGTCTCAGACCCCGCCCCCAATGCAAGGCCCCACCCACACCTGCCCTTGTGCAAAACCTTCGTGTGAGACCCCCACTCCTCATGGAGGAGGTGTGACCTGAGTGACACCTGAGTGACCCCTGAGTGACACCTGAGTGACACCTGAGTGACACTTGAGTGACACCTGAGTGACCCCTGAGTGACCCCTGAGTGACCCCTGTGTGACACCTGAGTGACACCTGAGTGACCCCTGAGTGACACCTGAGTGACCCCTGAGTGACCCCTGAGTGACACCTGAGTGACCCCTGAGTGACACCTGAGTGACACCTGAGTGACCCCTGAGTGACACTTGAGTGACACCTGAGTGACACCTGAGTGACACCTGAGTGACCCCTGAGCGACCCCTGAGTGACACCTGAGTGACCCCTGAGTGACCCCTGAGTGACACCTGAGTGACCCCTGAGTGACACCTGAGTGACCCCTGAGTGACCCCTGAGTGACACCTGAGTGACACCTGAGTGACCCCTGAGTGACACTTGAGTGACACCTGAGTGACACCTGAGTGACACCTGAGTGACCCCTGAGCGACCCCTGAGTGACACCTGAGTGACCCCTGAGTGACCCCTGAGTGACACCTGAGTGACCCCTCAGTGACCCCTGTGTGACATGTGAGTGACACCTGAGTGACCCCTGAGTGACACCTGAGTGACACCTGAGCGACCCCTGAGTGACACCTGAGTGACCCCTGAGTGACCCCTGTGTGACACCTGAGTGACACCTGAGTGACACCTGAGTGACCCCTGAGTGACCCCTGAGTGACACCTGAGTGACCCCTGAGTGACCCCTGTGTGACACCTGAGTGACACCTGAGTGACCCCTGAGTGACCCCTGAGTGACCCCAGGTGTGTCCCTGTGTGACCCCAGGTGGGACCATTGCACACCTGTGTGACATCACATGTGTCCCCTGTGTGTCCCAGGTGTCCCCAAGTGTCCCCAGGTGTCCCCAGCTATTCCCAGGTGTGTCCCCAACTGTCCCCAGGTGTCCGTGAGTGACCCCAAGTGTCCCAGATGTCCCTGAATGACTCCAGGTGTCCCCAGGGTGTCCCCAAGTGTCCCCAGATGTCCCTGAATGTCCCCAGCTGTCCCAAGTGTGTACCTGAGTGTCCCCAGGTGTGACCCCAGGGGTGTCCCTGAGTGTCCCCAGGTGTCCCAGCTGTCCCCAGATGTCCCTGAATGCCCCCAGCTGCGTCCCCAGGTGTGTCCCAGATGTCCCTGAATGTCCCCAGCTGTCCCAAGTGTGTCCCTGAGTGTCCCCAGGTGTGACCCCAGGGGTGTCCCTGAGTGTCCCCAGGTGTCCCAGCTGTCCCCAGATGTCCCTGAATGACTCCAGGTGTGTCACAGGTGTCCCTGAATGACTCCAGGTGTGTCACAGGTGTCCCTGAATGACTCTGGCTGTCCCCAGGGTGTCCCCAGCTGCCCTTGAATGACCTCCGGTGTGTCCCCAAGTGTCCCCAGGTGTGACCCCAGGGGTGTCCCTGAGTGTCCCCAGGTGTCCCAGCTGTCCCCACGTGTGTCCCCAGCTGTCCCTCAATGTCCCCAGGTGTGACCCCAGGGGTGTGCCTGAGTGACCTCAGCTGTCCTAGCTGTCCCCAAGTGTCCCTGAATGTCCCCAAGTGTCCCCAAGTGTCCCCAAGTGTCCCCAGGTGTCCCCAAGTGTCCCCAGATGTGTCCCCAAGTGTCCCCAAGTGTCCCTGAATGTCCCCAAGTGTCCCCAAGTGTCCCTGAATGTCCCCAAGTGTCCCCAAGTGTCCCCAAGTGTCCCCAGGTGTGTCCCCAGCTGTCCCCAAGTGTCCCCAAGTGTCCCCAAGTGTCCCCAAGTGTCCCCAGCTGTCCCCAAGTGTCCCTGAATGTCCCCAAGTGTCCCCAAGTGTCCCCAAGTGTCCCCAGGTGTCCCCAAGTGTCCCCAGGTGTCCCTGAATGTCCCCAAGTGTCCCCGAGTGTCCCCAAGTGTCCCCAAGTGTCCCTGAATGTCCCCAAGTGTCCCTGAATGTCCCCAAGTGTCCCCAAGTGTCCCCAAGTGTCCCCAAGTGTCCCTTGCCACGTGCGTGTTGGAGGCCAGGCCCCCCCGCCCCTCCCCCCTTTTCCTGCCCCTCCCCCATGCGTGGGAAACCACTTCCTGGGGGGGAGGGGCGGGGCCCTGGGGGGGGGGTGTCCTGGGGGGGTTTAGGGGGTCCTGGGGGGGTCCTGGGGGGGTTTAGGGGGTCCTGGGGGGGGTTGGGGGGGTCTGAGGGGTCTTGGGGGAGTTTTGGGAATCCTGGGGGGGGTCCTGGGGTACCTGGGGAGGATTTTGGGGGGTCCTGGAGGGATTTTGGGGAGCTTTGAGGGGTCTGGGGGGGGATTTAGGGGGTCTGGGGTGGATTTTGGGGAGCTTTGAGGGGTCTGGGGGGGATTTGGGGGGTCCTGGGGAGATTTGAGGAGGTCCTGTGGGAATTTGGGGAAGTTTGGGGGGTCTGGGGGGGGGGGTTTGGTGAGGTTTTAGGGGTCTGGGGGTTTTTAGGAGGTCCTGTGGGAATTTGGGGAACTTTTGGGGGGTCCTGGGGGGTTTTGGGGCATCCTGGGGTGTCTGGGGGGGATTTTGGGGGTCCTAGGGGGTCCTGAGGGAGATTTTGGGGTCTTGAGGGAGATTTTGGGGGAATTTTGGGGGTCCTGGGGGGGTTGAGGAGGTTTTGGGGGTCCCTGGTGGGGAATGGGAGGGGGAGGGGTCCTGCCCTTGGGGGCTCTGGGGGGGTCCCGCTGCTGCTGGGGGGGGGTCGGGGGGGATTTGGGGAACCGGGGGGGGTCCCGAGAGGGTCCCGGGGGGTCCCGGGGGTGTTTTGGGGGTCCCGGGGGGTCCCGGGGGTGTTTTGGGGGTCCTGGGGGAGATCTCAGGGGGTCCCATGGGCATTTTGGGGTTCCCGGGGGAGTTTTGGGGGTCTCGGGAGAGTTTTGGGGGTCCCGTGGGGCTTCTGGGGGTCCCGAGTGAGTCCCGGGGGGGTTTTGGGGGTCCCGGGTGGATTTTGGGGGTCCCGGGTGGATTTTGGGGTTCCCGAGGGAGTTTTGGGGGTCTCGGGAGAGTTTTGGGGGTCCCCAGGGAGTTTTGGTAGTCCCAGGGGGGTCTCAGAGGGTCCCAGGGGAGTTTTGGGGGTCCCGAGTGAGTCCCGGGCGGTTTTAGGGGTCCCGTGGGAATTTTGGGGATCCCGAGGGGGTCCCGGGGGCATTTCGGGGTTCCCCGGGGAGTTTTGGGGGTCCCGAGGGGTCCCAGGAGAGTTTTGGGGGTCCCGTGGGGATTTTGGGGGTCCCGCGGGGGTCCCGGGCGGATTTTGGGGGTCCCGTGGGGATTTTGGGGGTCCCGCGGGGGTCCCGGGCGGATTTCGGGGTTCCGGGGTGATTTTGGGGGTCCCGCGGGGGTCTCGGGGTGATTTCGGGGGTCCCGGGGGTCCCAGCATTACCTGAACCAGGGCGAGTCCCTCAGACATTCCTCGAAGTCCAACTTGACCGTCATGGCTGGGGGGCTCCGGGGGATTTTGGGGGTCCCGGGGAGGTTTTGGGGGGTCCCGGGTGGGTTTCGGGGGTCCCGGGTGGGTTTCGGGGGTCCCGGGTGGGTTTCGGGGGTCCCGGGGAGGTTTCTGGGGGTCCCGGGGAGGTTTCTGGGGATCCCGGGGAGGTTTTGGGGGGTCCCGGGTGGGATTTGGGGGGTCCCGGGTGGGTTTCGGGGGTCCCGCGCTCGGGGCCGCGGCCGTGCCGGGAGGTGGCTGGCGCCGATGGAGCCGCGGCAGCTCCGCCCCGGGGAGGGACCGGGGGGAGGGGAGTTTGGGGGTTCGGGGGGGAGTTTGGGGGTTCGGGGGGGAGTTTGGGGGGTCCGGGGGGAGATTTTGGGGGGGATGGAGGGGATGGACGAGGAATTAGGGGTGGATTTTGGGGGGTCCGGGGGCGTTTTGGGGGAGATTTTAGGAGGATGGAGGTGGAATTGGAGGTGAATTTGGGGGGTCTGGGGGAGATTTTGGGGGTTCGGGGAGAATTTGGGGGGTCCAGGAGGGAGTTTGGGGGGATGGAGAGGATTTGGGGGGGATTTTGGGGGGAATTGAGGGGAGTTTGGGGCTAAATTTGGGGGATGGAGAGGGATTTGGGGGTGGATTTTGGGGATTCGGGGTGGATTTTGGGGGTTCAGGGGTGATTTTGGGGGTCCTGGGGGGATTTTTGGAGTCCGAGGGGAGTTTGGGGGGGAGGGAGAGAGATTTGGGGGTGGATTTTGGGGATTCGGGGTGGATTTTGGGGGTTCGGGGGTGATTTTGGGGGTCCGGGGCGAGTTTGAGGGGAGATTTCGGGGATGGAGAGAGATTTGGGGATGGATTTTGGGGCTCCGGTGGGAATTTGGGGGGTCCTGGGGGGATTTGGGGGGGGATGGAAGGGGATTTAGGGGGATTTTGGGGGAATTTGGGGTGGATTTTGGGGGTCCGGGGGAGATTTGGGGGGTCTGGGGGGAATTGGGAGTGGATTTTTGGGGTCCGGGGGAGAGTTTGGGGGTCCGGAGGGAGATTTTGGGGGGATTGGGGGGATGGAGGAGAAATTGGGGATGGATTTTGGGGGTCCCGGGCGAGTTTGGGGGGGATTGGGGGGATGGAGGAAGAATTAGGGGTGGATTTTGGGGGTTGGGGGGTGATTTTGGGGGTTCGGGAGGGATTTTGGGGGTCTGGAGGAAGTTCGGGGGGGATGGAGAGGGAATTGGGGGTGGATTTTGGGGGTCCGGGGCGAGTTTGGGGGGAATTGGGGTTGGATTTTGGGGTGATTCGGGGGAATTTAGGGGTTCGGGGAGGAATTGGGGGGCGGCAGGAACTGGGGAGGAGGATTTGGGGTGAACTGAGGGGAATTTGGGAGAATTTTGGGGTTCGGGGCTGATTTTGGGGATGGGGGGACCCGGGGAGGAGGCGTGAGGGGGAATTGGGAGGGAAATTGGGGGGATTTGGGGGGATTTTGGTTTTTTTTTTTTTATTTTGGGGATTTTTGGGGGATTTTGGGGATTTTTGGGAGGATTTTGGGGGGATTTTTGGGATTTTGGGGGGGATTTGGGGTCGGGGGGATCCGGGGGAGGTGGAATTGGGGAGATTTGAGTGTTCCGGAGGAGATTTGGGGAGATTTGAGGAGAATTTGGGGGTTCGGGGGTGATTTTGGGAGGATTTGAGGAGAATAGAGGAATAATTGAGAATAATTTGGGGGAATTCGGGGCAATTTGGGGATATTTAGTGAGATTGGGCGGAATTTAGGGGAGAATTTGGGGGATCTGGGGGGATTTGGGGATAATTTGGGATAATTGGGGAGGATTTGGGGAGGATTTGGGGATAATTTGGGGATAATTTGGGGATAAATTTGGGATGATTTCGGGACAAATTGAGAATAATTCTGGGATAATTTGTCGATAATCTGGGATAATTTGGGGACAATTTGGGAGGATTTGGGGAGAATTCGGGGGTAATTTGGGGATAATTTGGGATAATTTGGGGAGGATTTGGGAGGAAATTAGGGCTTTGGGGGGATTTTGGGACAGTGGGGAAAAAAGGGAGGGAAGGCGAGGATTTGGGGTGGCTCGGGGGGAATTTGGGGAAATTTCGGGAGGAATTTTTGGGAAATTCCGGGAGGAATTTTGGGGGGGATTTGGGGGAAATTTCGGAGGAATTTTGGGGGAATTTGGGGGAAATTTCGGGAGGAATTTTGGGGGGGATTTGGGGGAAATTTCGGAGGAATTTTGGGGAAATTGGGATTTTGGGGAGTCGCGGACACCGGGGGGGGCAGCACCGTAATTCCCCTAATTATTCTAATTAACATCGACCTCGACTCGGGACAATCCCCGACAGCATCGCCTCCCCCCCGTGTAATTAATTAACTCCTAACTGCACCCTAATTGCCGCTAATTACCACTAATCACCACTAATTACGGCTAATTACCCCAAATAACGACAGCACACCCCAATCGCCGCACGGCAGCAGCCGGCGCTACCTCGCCGCCGCTTTATTCCTCCCCCCCTGAGCCCCCGGCGCTAATTACCGCGGCCCGTTAATTACCGCCGCTCCTTAATGAGCGCCGCGTTGCCAGGCAGGGCCCGTCCCCATGGCGACCGTTGCCAGGGCGCCTGCCGTAAAGCGAGAAAGAGGCGTGAGCGGAGCGCCCGCCACGCTGCCGTAAAGCGAGCAAGGGGTGTGAGGGGAGCTCCCGCCACGCTGCCGTAAAGCGAGACGGCGATGCGGAGGGTCTGCCGTGAAGCCAAAAACGGGAGGAAAAGACCCCCAGCGAGGCGGGGGAGGACAAAGAGCTACCGGAGGAGGACACCGGAAGGATTTCCGCGGGGCGGGACCGCGGGGAAGCGGCGCGGAGGTGATAACGAACCGCTCCTCGCCACACCGCCGTAAAGCGCGGCCGGCCGCGAAAGCGTCGCGCAAGCTGTCGCGCGGAGCGGCGGGGCGGGCGCGGAGCGATGGCGGCGCCGGGGCCCGGCGGGGGCTCGGGGGGCTCGGGGGGACCCCCGGAGCTGCACCCCCGCACCGGGCGCCTCGTGTCGCTGTCGCAGGGAGGGCGCAGCGCCGCCAGGGCCCAGCCCGGGCAGGAGTTCAACCACGGGCTGGTGCTGAGCCGGGAGCCGCTGCGGCCTGGGCGCGTCTTCACCGTGCGCATCGACAGGAAGGTGGGACTGGGGGCACTGGGGGGACTGGGAGGCACTGGGGGCACTGGGAGGCACTAGGAGAGGAGCACTGGGGAGATGGAGCGGACTGGGATGGACTGGAAGGGATTGGGAGAGGAGAGATGGAGGAGACTGGGGTGGACTGGGAGGGACTGGGAGAGGAGCACTGGGGAGATGGAGCGGACTGGGAGGGACTGGGATGGACTGGAAGGGATTGGGAGAGGAGAGAGGGAGAGATGGAGGAGACTGGGGTGGACTGGGAGAGGAGAGAGGGAGAGGTGGAGCGGACTGGGAGGGACTGGGATGGACTGGGAGAGAAGATGGAAGGAACTGGGATGGACTGGGGTGGACTGGGAGAGGAGAGATGAAGAGATGGAGGAGACTGGGAGGCACTGGGAGGGACTGGGATGGACTGGGAGAGAAGAAATGGAGAGATGGAGTAGACTGGGATAGACTGGGAGAGGAGAGAGGAAGAGTTGGAGCGGGCTGGGATGGACTGGGAGGAACTGGGAAGCACTGGGAGGGTGCTGGGGGGCGGGGGTGGGGTGGGGAGACGCTGGAGCGCTTTGGGGAGAGGGGACTGGGATGGACTGGGGGGACTGGGATGGACTGGGGGGACTGGGAGGGAGAGATTGAGAGATGGAGCAGACTGGGAGGCACTGGGAGGAACTGGGAGGGAAGAGATTGAGAGATGGAGCAGACTGGGAGGCACTGGGAGAGTGGAGACACGAGCGGACTGGGGGACATTGGGGGGGCACTGGGAAGGACTGGGAGAGGAGCACTGGGGAGATGGAGTGGACTGGGAAGGACTGGGAGGGACTGGGAGAGCAGAGATGAAGAGACAGAGGAGACTGGGATGGACTGGGAGGGACTGGGAGAGGAGAAGTGGAAAGATGGAGCGGACTGGGATGGACTGGGAGGAACTGGGGTGGACTGGGAGAGCAGACATTGAGAGATGGAGGAGACTGGGATGGACTGGGAGAGAAGAGATGAAAGGGACTGGGATGGACTGGGAGAGAAGATGGAGCGGACTGGGATGGACTGGGAGGGACTGGGAGAGGAGAGATGGAGAGATGGAGTGGACTGGGATGGACTGGGATGGACTGGGAGAGAAGAAATGGAGAGATGGAGTGGACTGGGATGGACTGGGGCGCACTGGGAGGGTGCTGGGGGGCGGGGGTGGGGTGGGGAGAGGGGACTGGGATGGACTGGGAGGAGCTGGGAGACACTGGGAGAGGAGAGCTGAAGAGAAGAAGGAAACTGGGATGGACTGGGAAGGACTGGGAGAGAAGAAATGGAGAGTTAGAGTGGACTGGGATGGACTGGGGGGACTGGGAAAGGAGAGATGGAGGGTACTGGGATGGACTGGGATGGACTGGGAGGCACTGGGAGAGGAGCAGCAGAGCGATGGGAGCAACTGGGAGGACTGGGAAGGAGCAGGGACATACTGGGAAAGGGACCTGGGGCTACTGGGAGCACTGGGGTGCATTGGGGAGGGGGAACTGGGAGGACTGGGAGGCACTGGGAGCACTGGGGAAGAGAGGCTGAGGGGAACTGGGAGGACTGGGGAGGGCTGGGGTGAACTGGGAGCACTGGGGGTAACTGGGGAGAAACTGGGAGGACTGGACAGGAGTAACTGGGGGGACTGGGGGAGACTGCAGGGGGAACTGGGAGGACTGGGGAGGAAGAACTGGGGGTAACTGGGCAGACTGGGAGGACTGGGAAAGGTCAGAGTGGATGAACTGGGGCAGGGGAAGCTCCCCCCACTGGGGACCCCAAAATTGGGGCTAGGGACCCTCCAGGACCCCAAAAATTGGGGCTGGGGACCCTCCAGGACCCCTCCCCCACAGCATGGACCCCCCGGATTCCCCCATTTCCCTTCCAGGACCCCCCAAATTCGCTTTTCCCCTTCCAGGACCCCCCAAATTCCCTTTTTCCCTTCCAGGACCCCCCAAATTCGCTTTTCCCCTTCCAGGACCCCCCAAATTCCTTTTTTCCCTTCCAGGACCCCTGAAATCCCCTTGCTCCTCCCATTTCCCTTCCAGGACCCCCCAAATTCCCTTTTTCCCTTCCAGGACCCCCCATTTCCTTTCCAGGACCCCCCAAATTCCCTTTTTCCCTTCCAGGACCCCCCATTTCCCTTCCAGGACCCCCCAAATTCCCTTTTTCCCTTCCAGGACCCCCCATTTCCTTTCCAGGACCCCCCAAATTCCCTTTTTCCCTTCCAGGACCCCCCATTTCCCTTCCAGGACCCCCCAAATTCCCTTTTTCCCTTCCAGGACCCCCCATTTCCCTTCCAGGACCCCCCAAATTCCCTTTTTCCCTTCCAGGACCCACCCCCTTTTTTCTTGTCCCCTTTCAGGACCCCCCAAATCCCCCATTTCCCTGCCAGGACCCCCCAAAATCCCCCCTAACCCCATTTTCTCCTTTCAGGACCCCCAAACCTCCCCATTCCCCCCAGTTTCCAACTCCTGGACCCCCTGACCCTTTTATCTCCCCCAGGACCTCTCATTTACCTTTCAGGACCTTTCTAGGACCCCCCAGTGACCCCAAATCCTCCTCCAACCCTCATTTTTTCCCCATTTTTTCCTCCATTTTTTCCTCCATTTTTTCCCATTTTTTTCCCATTTTTTCCCCCATTTTCTTCCCATTTTTTCCCATTTTTTCCCATTTTTCCCCATTTTTTCCCCATTTTTTCCCATTTTTTTCCCATTTTTTCCCATTTTTTTCCCATTTTTTTCCCATTTTTTCTCATTTTTTCTCATTTTTTCTCATTTTTTCTCATTTTTCCCCATTTTTCCCCATTTTTCCCCATTTTTCCCCATTTTTCCCCATTTTTCCCCATTTTTCCCCATTTTTCCCCATTTTTCCCCATTTTTTCCCATTTTCCCCATTTTCCCCCCCATTTTCCCCCAATTTTAAAATTTTTGTGCCATTTTTTTTTCCGTTTTTCCCCCATTTTAAAATTCTATTTTTAGTCTCGTATTGTCCTTTTTTTGGAAGATTTTGATCTTTTTTTGTTCATTTTTTTATTTTTATTTCATCGATTTTTGTCCTATTTTTTGGTCCTTATTTTTGTTCTTTTACTGTTCAATTCTCTTTTATTTCTTTTCGCTATTTTTGCTCTTTCATTTCTTTTTTCCCCATTTTTTTTCACTTTAACCCCATTTTCCCCTCTTTTTTTCCCATTTTTTTCCCTAATTTTCCCATTTTTCATCATTTCCAGGTGAGCTCCTGGAGCAGCTCCATCGAGCTCAGGGTCACCCCCTGCACCCCCTGCCCTTTTACCCTTCCAGGACCTTTCTAGCTCCACTTTCACTGCCCAGAGCCTCTAAAAATCTCATTTTTCACTCTTTTTTTTTGCTAATTTTCCCTTTTTTTGTCGCTTTCAGCTCAATTCGTGGAGTGACTCCATCGAGGTTGGGGTCACCACCCTGGACCCCCAACCCCCACTCTAACCTCCATTTTTTCCCCATTTTTCCATCATTTCCCCCCCTTTTTTTTGGTAATTTCCCCATTTTTTCTCACTTTAACCCCATTTTTTCTCATTTTTAGGTCGATTCCTGGAGCAGCTCCATCGAGGTTGGGGTCACCACCCTGGACCCCCAACCCCCACTCTAATCTCCATTTTTTCTTCATCTCATCCCATTTCCCCCCATTTTATCCCATTTTTCTCCATTTTTCCCCTGTTTTTTCTCCTTTTTTGGGCCAATTTTCCCATTTTTTCTCACTTTCAGGTGAAATTGGGGAGCGGCTCCATCGAGGTTGGGGTCACCGCCCTGGACCCCCAACCCTCCACTCTAACCTCCATTTTTTCCCCATTTTATCCCATTTTTTCCCAATTTTATTCCATTTTTTTATTCTTTTTTTCTCATTTTAACCTGGTTTTTTCCATTTTAACCTATTTTATCCTATTTTAACCCATTTTAATCCCATTTTCTCCTATTTTTTCTCATTTCCAGGTGAGCTCCTGGAGTGGCTCCATTGAAGTCGATGTCACCACCCTGACTTTTTACCCTTCCAGGACCTTTCCAACTCCACTTTTACTTCCAGAACCCTTCGAGATCCCATTTCTAACCCATTTTTTAGGCTAATTTCCCCATTTTTTCCCATTTTCGGGTCAATTTCTGGAATGACTCCATCGAGGTCGGGGTCATGGCCCTGGACCCCCAACCCCCCACTCTAACCTCCATTTTTTCCCAGTTTTATTCCATTTTTAACTCTTTTTTTTTTCACTTTAACCCATTTTTTCTCCATTTTAACCCATTTTCACTCATTTTAAACCAATCTTTTCCTTTTTTTCTCATTTCCAGGTGAGCTCCTGGAGTGGCTCCATGGAAATCGACATCACCGCCCTGCACTCCCTGACCTTTTACCCTTCCAGGACCTCTCCAACTCACTTTTACTGTCCAGAGCCTCTATTAATCTCATTTTTTATCCTGGTTTTTTTTCTGATTTTGCTGTTTTTTCTCATTTTTTCTTTTCCCAGGTGAACTCGTGGAGCTGCACCATCGAGGTCAGGGTCACTGCCCTGGACCCCCAACCCCTCACTCTAACCTCTGTTTTTTCCCCATTTTAACCCATTTTTTCTCCATTTCAACCCATTTTTTCCCTTTTTTTTTGCTAATTTCCCCATTTTTTCCCAGGGGATCTCCCAGGTGAACTCCTGGAGCTGCTCCATCGAGGTTGGGGTCACCTCCCTGGGCCCCCAATCCCCCACCCTAACCTCCATTTTTCCCCATTTTAACCCATTTTTTTCCCATTTTAAACCATTTTTTCCCCACTTTTTCTCATTTTAACCCCATTTTAACCCATTTTTCCCCATTTTAACTCATTTTTTCCCCATTTTAACCCATTTTTTCTCACTTTCAGGTCAACTCCTGGAGTGACTCCATCGAGGTCGGCGTCACCGCCCTGGACCCCCAACCTGCCACTTTAACCACCTTTAATAACCCATTTTTTTTCCCGATTTTAACCCATTTTTACCCTGTTTTTTCTCATTTTAACCCCATTTTAACCCTTTTTTTCCCATTTTTTTGACTAAATTTTCCATTTTTTCTCACTCCCAGGTGAACTCCTGGAGTGGCTCCATGGAAATCGACGTCACCGCACTGCACCCCCTGACCTTTTACCCTTCCAGGACCTTTCCAACTCCACTTTTACTGCCCAGAACCTCTAGAAATCCCATTTCTAACCCATTTTTGGGCTAATTTTCCCATTTTTTTCTCATTTTCAGGTCAATTTCTGGAACGACTCCATTGAAGTTGGGGTCAGCGCCATGGACGCCCAATCCCCCACTCTAACCTCTATTTTTATTGCACTTTAACCCATTTTTTCTCATTTTAATCCTGTTTTTTCCCAGTTTTTCCCCATTTTAACCCGTTTTTTCTCATTTTAACCCATTTTTTCCCCATTTTTTCTCACTTTAACCCCATTTTTTCTCACTCCCAGGTGAACTCGTGGAGCGGCTCCATCGAGGTCGGGGTCACCACCCTGGACCCCCAACCCCCCACTCTGAGCTCTAGTTTTATCTCATTTTAACCCATTTTTACCCTGTTTTTTCTCATTTTAACCCATTTTCACCCCGTTTTTCTCACTTTAACTTCATTTTTCCCCATTTCCAGGTGAACTCGTGGAGCGGCTCCATCGAGGTCGGGGTCACCGCCCTGGACCCCCAACCCCCCACTCTAACCTCCATTTTTATTGCACTTTAACCCATTTTTTCCACATTTAAGCTCTATTTTTTCCCCGTTTTTCCCCGTTTTTTCTGATTTTATCCCATTTTTCCCCATTTCCAGGTGAACTCGTGCAGCGGCTCCATCGAGGTCGGCGTCACCGCCCTGGACCCCAACCCCCCACTCTGAGCTCTAGTTTTATCTCATTTTAACCCATTTTTTCCTCATTTTTTCTCATTTTAACCCATTTTCACCCCCGTTTTTTCTGATTTTATCCCATTTTTTCTCACTCCCAGGTGAACTCGTGGAGCGGCTCCATCGAGGTTGGCGTCACTGCCATGGACCCCCAACCCCCCACTCTGAGCTCTAGTTTTATCTCATTTTAACCCATTTTTACCCTGTTTTTTCTCATTTTAACCCCATTTTAACCCATTTTTTCCCATTTTTTTCACCGAATTTTCCATTTTTCCCCATTTCCAGGTGAACTCGTGGAGCGGCTCCATCGAGGTTGGGGTCACCGCCCTGGACCCCGCCGAGCTCGAGTTCCCCAGCTCGGCCACGGGGCTGCGGGGCGGCTCCTGGGTGGTCTCGGGCTGCTCGGTGCTGCGGGGACGGCCGGAGCTCCCAAACCCCCAAAATTCCCATTTTTATCCCTTTCTCACCCATTTTAACCCATTTTCCTCATTTTAAACCAATCTTTCCCTTTTTTTCTCATTTCTAAGGTCAACTCCTGGAGCGGCTCCATCGAGGTCAGGGTCACCGCTCTGGACCCCCAAACTCCCACTCTGAGCTCTAGTTTTATCTCATTTAACCCATTTTTACCCATTTTTTCCCCATTTTTTCTCACTTTAACCCCATTTTTTTCACTGAATTTTCCATTTTTCCCCATTTCCAGGTGAACTCGTGGAGCGGCTCCATCGAGGTTGGCGTCACCGCCCTGGACCCCCAACCCCCCACTCTGAGCTCTAGTTTAACCCCATTTTAACCCCTTTTTTTCCCGTATTTTCTCACTTTAACCCTTTTTTTCCTCATTTTTTCTCATTTTAACCCATTTTCACCCCCGTTTTTTCTGATTTTATCCCATTTTTCCCCATTTCCAGGTGAACTCGTGGAGCGGCTCCATCGAGGTCGGCGTCACCGCCCTGGACCCCCAACCCCCCACTCCGAGCTCTAGTTTTATCTCATTTTAACCCATTTTTACCCTGTTTTTTCTCATTTAACCCATTTTTTCCCCATTTTTTTCTCACTTTAACCTCATTTTTCCCCATTTCCAGGTCAACTCGTGGAGCGGCTCCATCGAGGTCGGGGTCACCACCCTGGACCCCCAACCCCCACTCTAACCTCCATTTTTATTGCACTTTAACCCATTTTTTCCACATTTTAGCTCTATTTTTTCCCCGTTTTTCCCCGTTTTTTCTGATTTTATCCCATGTTTTCTCACTCCCAGGTGAACTCGTGGAGCGTCTCCATCGAGGTCAGGGTCACTGCCCTGGACCCCCAACCCCCCACTCCGAGCTCTAGTTTTATCTCATTTTAACCCATTTTTACCCTGTTTTTTCTCATTTTAACCCATTTTCACCCCATTTTTTCCCCCTTTAACCCATTTTTTCTCACTCCCAGGTGAACTCGTGGAGCAGCTCCATCGAGGTGGGCGTCACCGCCCTGGACCCCCAACCCCCCACTCTGAGCTCTAGTTTAACCCATTTTTAACCCCTTTTTTTCCGTATTTTCTCACTTTAACCCATTTTTTCCTCATTTTTTCTCATTTTAACCCATTTTCACCCCGTTTTTTTCTGATTTTATCCCATTTTTCCCCATTTCCAGGTGAACTCGTGGAGCGGCTCCATCGAGGTCGGGGTCACCGCCCTGGACCCTGCCGAGCTCGAGTTCCCCAGCTCGGCCACGGGGCTGCGGGGCGGCTCCTGGGTGGTCTCGGGCTGCTCGGTGCTGCGGACGGTCGCTCCCTCCGCGAGGATTTCGGGCCAGACCTGACAGCTCTGGGCGAGGGTGACCGCGTGGGCGTCCAGGCCACGGCGGCGGGCGAGCTGCGCCTCTGGTCAACGGCCGCGACTGGGGCGTGGCCGCGGCGGGCTGCCCCCGCGCGTCTGGGCCGTGGTGGATCTCTACGGCAAGTGCACGCAGGTCACGGTGGTGGCCCCCGAGGTGACCGCGGGGACATCGTCGTCGTCGTCGTTGTCGCTGTCGTCGTCACCGCCGCTGCTGCCGCTGCCGCTGCCACCCCCGGGGCCGCCCCCGGCGCCGCCGCTGCCGCCGAGCGGCGCTGAGAGCGCTGGCCTGCTGGTATGGATTTTGGGGGGATTTGGGGGGGATTTTGGGGGATTTTTGGAGGGATTTGGGGTGATGGGAAGGGTTATGGGGGAGTTTTGGGAATTTTGGGGGATTTTGGGGGGATTTGGGGTGGTGGGAAGGGTTATGGGGGAGTTTTGGGGGTGTTTGGGGTAGTGGGGATGGAGTTGAGGGACGGTTAGGGAGATTTTGGGGGATTTGGGGGGGATTTGGGAATGTTTGGGATGGTAGGGAGAGTGTTGAGGGATGGTTAGGGGAGATTTTGAGGGATTTGGGGGGATTTTGGGGGGATTTGAGGGATTTGGGGGAATTTTGGGGGATTTAGGCGTGTTTGGGGTGGTGGGAAGGGAGCTGGGGGATGGTTAGGGAAGAATTGGGGGGATTTGGGGGGATTTTTTTGGGATTTGGGGGAATTTTGGGGATTTTGGGGAATTTTGGGGGTTTGGGGGGATTTGGGGGTGTTTGGGGTGGTGGGGATGGAGTTGAGGGACGGTTAGGGGAGATTTTGGGGGGATTTGGGGGATTTTTTTAGGATTTGGGGGGATTTGGGGGAATTTGGGGAGGATTTGGGGAGGATTTTAGGTTTTTTTTGGAGCCTTTAGGGGGGATTTGGGGTGGTGGGGAGGGGGTTAAGGGATGGCTGGGGAGGAGTTGGGGGGAATTTTTGGGGATTTGGGGGGATTTTTGGGGATTTGGGGGGAATTTTTGGGATTTTGGGGGATTTGGGGGAATTTTGGGGATTTGGGGGATTTTGGGGGTTTGGGGGATTTTGGGGAATTTGGGGGGAATTCTTGGGGATTTGGGGAATTTTTGGGGATTTGGGGGGATTTTTGGGGATTTGGGTGGAATTTTTGGGATTTGGGTGGAATTTTTGGGGATTTGGGTGGAATTTTGGGGGGATTTGGGTGGAATTTTGGGGGATTTGGGGGAATTTGGGAGCGTTTGGGGTGATGGGGTGGGGCTGAAGGGATTTGGGAGGGTTGGCTTGGGTTTTTGGGGACACCAGTGGCTGTTGCTGGTGTCACTGGTGACTATTATTGGTGTTCCTTACTGGTGTCACTGGTGATGGTCACTGGTGACTCTTACTGGTGTCACCGGTGTCGCTGGTGACCCTTACTGGTGTCACTGGTGTCACTGGTGACTGTCACTGGTGACCCTTACTGGTGTCACTGGTGATGGTCACTGGTGCTCCTTACTGGTGTCACCGGTGTCTCTCACTGGTGTCACTGATGACCCTTACTGGTGTCGCTGGTGACTGTCACTGGTCTCACTGGTGTCACTGGTGTCTGTCACTGGTGTCACTGGTGTCCCTCACTGGTGTCACTGGTGTCTGTCACTGGTGTCACTGGTGTCCCTCACTGGTGTCGCTGGTGACTGTCACTGGTCTCACTGGTCTCACTGGTGTCTGTCACTGGTCTCACTGGTGTCTGTTACTGGTGTCACTGGTGTCACTGGTGTCTGTTACTGGTGTCACTGGTGTCTCTTACTGGTGTCACTGGTGTCACTGGTGACTGTCACTGGTGTCACTGGTCTCACTGGTGTCCCTCACTGGTGTCTGTTACTGGTGTCTCTCACTGGTGTCACTGGTCTCACTGGTCTCACTGGTCTCACTGGTGTCACCGCTGTCCTCACGGCTGTCCCCTCCCCCAGCGCTGCCCCCCGCCCCCCCCCGGGCCCCGCCCCAGCCCCGCCCAGACAAGTTCCCGGACAGCCTGGAGCCACCAGGGGGCGGTAAGTGCCAGGGGGCGGGGCCTGGGCTGAGGGGGCGGGGCTTGTGGGGGCGTGGCCTAGGCAGCAGCAGGGATTCATCTATGGGTGGTGCTTGTGGGTGGGGCCAGAACCGACAGAGCCACGCCCCTTTATGCTAATGAAGTGATTGGTGGGGCCTGGAGGAAGGGGCGGAGCCAGAGTGTGTATGGCTTGGGGCGGGGCCTTTATGCTAATTGTGTAATGGGGTGGGGCTTGTGTGAGTGGGCATGACCAGAAATCCCAGAGCCACGCCCCTTATGCTAATGAAGTGAAAGGGGTGTGGCATATACTCAAGGGGCGTGGCCTGGATAAAGGGGCAGGGCCAGAACAAACAGAACCACGCCCCTTTATGCTAATTGTGTGAGTGGGGCACGACCAGAAATCCCAGAGCCACACCCCTTTATGCTAATGAAGTGAAAGGGTGGGACATGTGATTGAGGGGGCGTGGCCTGGTCAAGGAGTGGGGGCTTTACCTATGGATGGGCTTGTGGGCGGGGCCAGAATCACCAGAGCCACGCCCCCTTATGCTAATGAAGCACCAGGTGAGGTCTGAGCTCGAGGGGGCGTGGCCTGGATGAGGGGGCGGGGCTTAATATATGGGTGTGGCTTGTGGGTGGGGCCAGAACCGCCTGATGGTTTCTCTCTTGTTCTAATGAAGTTTCAGCAGTTTTTTTGGTTTATAACACTTTTTTGCACCATTTTCTGCATTTTTTAGGCTGTTTTTCCCCGTCTCTGAGGATTTTCCCCATTTTCTGAGGGTTGTCCCCATTTTTTGGCTCCCTCCCCATTTTTGACTGGTTTTCTCCATTCCTTGCCTGTTTTTCCCCATTTTTGGGGTCCCTGTCCCATTTCCTGGTCATTTTTCTTGTCTAAGTGGGCTCCCCACCCCATTTCTTGGTTGTTTTTCTCAACTTTTTAGGGTCCCTGTGCCATTTTTGGCCGTTTTCGATCCACCAGATGCATCCCTGCCCCATTTCTTGCCCATTTTTTCCCCATTTTTCAGTCTCCCAGCCCCATTTTTCCCCATTTTTTGCTCTCCCAGTCCCATTTTCCCCCCATTTCTCACCTTCTCAGCCCCATTTTTGCCCATTTCCCCCCATTTTGCAGCCTCCCAGCCCCATTTTTGCCTGTTTTCTCCCCATTTCTGACCTTCTCAGCCCCATTTTTGCCTGCTTTCTCCCCATTTTTTAGCCTCCAGCCCCATTTTTGCCCATTTCCCCCATTTTCCGCCCTCTCAGCCCCATTTTTCCCCTTTTTCCCCCTTTTCCAGGCCCCTCGCTGACCAATGAGGCTCTGCTGTTCCACGAGAAGTGCGGGGCTCTCATCAAACTCAGCAATGGCCACAAGACGGCCGGCGGCGCCGGCCCCTGGACGAGTTCAACAACGGCGTGGTGCTCACCAACCGGCCCCTGCGGGACGAGAGATGTTCGAGGTGCCGTTTGGGGGGATTTTGGGGATTTTTTTGGGGATTTTGAGGGGTTTTGAGGTGGTTTTGGGGTGGTTTTGGGGAGGCACCAGGCCTTGGACGAGTTCAACGTCGGTGTCATGCTGAGCAACAGAGGCCTGAGGGACAGGAAGTTATTAGAGGTGGAGTTTTGGAGATTTTGGGAGATTTTGAGATATTTAGGGTGTCCTGGAGCAGTTTCGGGGTGATTCTGGATGGTTTTGGGGTGGTTTTTGGGGAGTTTTACAAGAGGTGTTGGGCCCTGGATGAGTCCAAAAATGGCGTTGTGCTTAGGAGCAGAGCCCTGAGGGACGGGGAGGTGTTTGAGGTGGGATTTGGGGAATTTTGGGGATTTTGGGGGATTTTGAGAGGTTTAGGGTGTGCTGGAGCAGTTTGGGGTGGTTTCAGGCAGTTTTGGGGTGTTTTTGGGGTGTTTCTGGGGGAGGTTTATGAGAGGTGCTGCCCCTGGATAAGTCCAAAAATTATGTCGTGGTGAGCGACTGAGGCCTGAGGGACGGAGAGTTGTTTGAGGTGGAGTTTTGGGAATTTTGGGGAATTTTCGTGGGATTTTGAGAGATTTAGAGTGTCCTTGATCAGCTTTGGAGTGGTTTGAAGCCCTTTTGGATAGTTTTGGGGTGGTTTTGTGGGAGGTTTATGAGAGGCACCGGGCCCGGGATGAGTCCAAAAATGGCGTCGTGCTGAGGAACAGAGGCCTGAAGGACGGAGAGATGTTTGAGGTGGAGTTTTGGGGATTTTGGGGAGTTTATGGGATTTTGAGGGGTTTAAGGTGTCCCAGAGCAGTTTTGAGGTGGTTTTGGGGTGATTTTGGGTGGTTTTGGAGGAGGTTTATGAGACCAGCCAGGCCCTGGATGAGTTAAACGCTGAGGTGGTGCTGAGCAACCGAGGCCTGAGGGACAGGGAGATGTTTGAAGTGGAGTTTTAGGGATTTTGGGACATTTTGGGGAGTTTTATGGGATTTTGAGGGCTTTAGGGTGTCCTGGTGAAGTTTTGGAGTGGTTTTGGGGGATTTTGGGTGGTTTTGGGGGAGGTTTACATGAGGCGCCAGGCTCTGGATGAGTTAAACGCTGAAGTGGTGCTGAGCAACTGAGGCCTGAGGGATGGAGAGATATTCAAGATGGGATTTGGGGTATTTTAGGGAATTTTGGCATGATTAGGGTGTTCTGGACAGGTTTTGGGTGTTTAGGGTGTCGTGGAGCAGTTTTGGGATGATTTTGGGGTGGTTGTGGGGGGTTTTGGGGGGAGGTTTATGAAAGGCGCTGGCCCCTGGACAAGTGAAAAATGGTGTCATGCTCACTAACCGGCCCCTGAGGGACGGCGAGATGCTTCGAGGTGCCATTTGGGGGCAATTTTGGGATTTTTGGGGGGTTTTGGGGGTGGTTTTGGGGGAGGCACCAGGCCTTGGACGAGTTCAACGTCAGCGTTGTGCTGAGGGAACAGAGCCTTGAGGGATGGGGAGATGTTTGAGGTGTGATTTTGGGGATTTTAGGGAGTTTTATGGGATTTTGAGAGGTTTAGTGTGTCCTGGAGCAGTTTTGGAGTGGTTTTGGGGCATTTTGGGTTGGTTTTGATGGAGGTTTATGAGAGGCATTGGCTTCCGGACAAGTGAAAAAATGGTGTCATGCTCAGCACCAGGGCCCTGAGGGACAGAGAGTTGTTTGAGGTGGAGTTTTGGGGATTTGGGGGAATTTCGTGGGATTTTGAGAGGTTTAGAGTGTCCTGGAGCAGTTTTGGGGTGGTTTCAGGCAGTTTTGGGGTTGTTTGGGGTGGTTTTGGGGGAGGTTTATGAGAGGCGCCGGGCCCTGGATGAGTCCAAAAATGGTGTCGTGGTGAGCAAGAGAGGCCTGAGGGACGCGAGATGTTTGAGGTGTGATTTTGGGAATTTTGGGGATTTTTTGGGGATTTTGAGAGGTTTAGAGTGTTCTGGAGCAGGTTTGGGGTGATTTTGGGGGAAGTTTCTGCGAGGCGCTGGCCCCCGGACGAGTGAAAAAATAACATTGTGCTGAGCAACAGAAGCCTGAGGGATGGGGAATTTTTAGAGATGAAGCTTCAGGGATTTTGGGATTTTTTGGGGGATTTTGGGATTTTTGGGGGGTCCTGGAAGGGCTTTGAGGCAGTTTTGGAGTGATTTTGGGGGGTTTTTGGGGTGGTTTTGGTGGAGGTTTACGAGAGGCGCCGGGCCCTGGATGAGTCCAAAAATGGCGTCGTGGTGAGCAAGAGAGGCCTGAGGGACGGCGAGATGTTTGAGGTGTGATTTTGGGGATTTTGGGGGATTTTGGGGGATTTTGGGAGGTCCTGGAAGAGTTCTGGGATTATTTTGGTTTTTTTTTTTGCATTTCTGATTAGTTTTGGGGTTTTTTGGGCTATCCTTGAGTGTTTTCAGGTATCCTGATAGGTTTATGGGTTATGCCTCTGTATTTTTGGGGTTTTTGGGGTCTGTGAGTGTTTTCGGGGTCCTGATGGGTTTTTGGGGTTTCTGAGTGTGTTTTTGGGGTCTCCTGATGGTTTTTGGGGTCCCTGAGTGTGTTTTTGGGGTCTCTGAGTGTGGTTTTGGGGTCTCCTGATGGTTTTTGGGTCCTGAGTGTGTTTTTGGGGTCTCTGAGTGTGGTTTTTGGGGTCTCCTGATGGTTTTGGGGTCCCTGAGTGTGTTTTTGGGGTCTCTGAGTGTATTTTGGGTCTCCTGATGGTTTTTGGGATGTCCTGATGGATTTTTGGGGTTTCTGGGGGA
>JAXCHO010000908.1:0-24361 GCA_036630365.1 Acanthiza pusilla
AAATTCTCCCAAAAATTCCCGAATTTTCCCCCAATTTCCCCCAAATTTGCCCCCAAAATTCCCAAAAATTCCCCAAATTTTCCCCAAATTCTCCCAAAATTCCCCAAATTTCCCCAAATTCTCCCAAAATTCTCCCAAAATTCCCCAAATTTCCCCAAATTTTCCCCAAATTTCCCCAAATTTCCCCAAATTTTCCCCAAATTTTCCCCAATTTCCCCCAAAATTCCCCAAATTTCCCAAAACCAAAATTCCCCAAAATTCCCCAATTTTCCCCCAAATTTCCCCAAATTTCTAACTCCCCCCCCCCCCCCCGATGACATCAGCACCCCCCGGAGGAGGAGGAGGAGGGGGCGGGGCCTGAGCCCGAGGGGGAGGGGCCAGACGAGGCCACGCCCCCTGCGGCCCCGCCCCCTCTGCGCCGCAAGTCCTCGGCCAATTACAAGAGCTATGCCGTGGAGCCTCACGCCAAGGTGAGAAAAAACCCAAATTCTGACCCCAAAATGCCCCAAATTCACCCAAAATTCCCTGAATTTCACTGCCCTGAAGTTCCTCAATTTGTGCCCCAAAAAATTCCCAAAATTCTGCCCCAAAATTCACTCATTTTCACCCGAAAATTCCCCAGAATCGCCCAATTTCTGCCCAAAAATCCTGAATTTTCACCCCAAAATTCCCAGAAATTTCACAATTTCCACCCCAAAGTTCCCTGGAATTTCTGCCCCAAAATTCCCTGAAATTGCCACAATTCCCTGTCCCGAAATTCCCCAAAATTCTGCAATTTTCAGCCCCAAAGTTCCCAAATTTCCACCTTAAAATTCCCTGAAATTGCCCTAATTCTGTTCCCCAAAATTCCCCAAAATTGCCCCAAATCCTTGCCCCAAAATTCCCTAATTTCTGCCCCAAAATTCCCAAATTTTGCCCCAAAATTCTCCAATTCCCACCCCAAAATTTCCCAATTCCCAACCCTGAAATTCCACCAAATTCTGCCCCAAAATTCCCCAATTTCCACCCCAAAATTCCCTGAAATTGCCTCAAATCCCTGCCCCAAAATTTCCCAATTTCTGCCCCAAAATTCCCAATTTTTGCCCCAAAATTCCCCAATTTTTGCCCCAAAATTCCCCAATTTCTGCCCCAAAATTCCCTGAAATTGTCCCAAAATTCCCCAATTTCTGCCCCAAAATTCCCCAATTTCTGCCCCAAAATTCCCTGAAATTGTCCCAAAATTCCCCAATTTTTGCCCCAAAATTCCCCAATTTTTGCCCCAAAATCCCCCAATTTCTGCCCCAAAATTTCCCAATTTTTGCCCTAAAATTCCCGAATTTCTCCCAAAATCCTCACCCCAAATTCCTCTCCACAGAGAAAATCCAAAATCTCAGCTTCGCGCAAGCTCCAGCTGAAGGTGAGGAGAAAAAAACCCAAATTTTGGGGAAAAAATCCAGATTTTGGGAAAAAACCCCTAATTTTGGGGGAGAAAAAACCCAATTTTTTTGGGGAAAAAAACCCCAATTTTTGGGGGGAGAAAAACCCAATTGGGCGAAAAAAAAATCCTGATTTTTGGGGGAAAAGAACCCAAATTTTGGGGGAAAAATCCCCAGTTTTGAGGGGGAAAAATCCCCAATTTTGGGGAAAAAAACTTCAATTTGGGGGGAAAAAAATCGTAATTTTGGGGAAAAAAAATCCCAATTTTGGGGGGGGAGAAAAACCCAATTTTGGGGGGAAAACCCCCCAAATTTTGGGGAAAAAGACCCCATTTTTGGGGGGGAAAACTTAATTTTGGGGAGGGGTCCCAAATTTTGGGGAGGGTCCTGAGCATCCCAGAAAATGAGAAAACCCAAGTTCAAAATTTAACCCAAAAATGCGAATTTTGTCCCCAAATTTTCAGGAAAATTTCCCCAAATTTTCAGGGACGTTCCCTTGATTTTTGGGGGTCCCCAATTAATTTGGGGAGGGGTCCGAGGAGTCCCTGGCGGGGTCCTGAGTGTCCCCAAATTGTCCCCAAATTGTCCCCAAATTCTCCTTATTCGCAAAAAACCGAAGCTCTGAATTTGACCTAAAATCGAGATTTTTGTCCCCAAATTTTCGGGGACATTTCCCCAATTTTCGGGGGGTCCCTAATTAATTTTGGGGGTCCCTAATTAATTTGGGGAGGGGTCCTAGGAGTCCCTGGGGGGTTCTCAGTGTCCCCAAATTGTCCCCAAATTCTCCTTATTCGCAAAAAACGCAAGTTCAAAATTTGACCCAAAAATGCGAATTTTGTCCCCAAATTTTCGGGGACATTCCCCCGATTTTCGTCCTAATTAATTTCGGGGGTCCCTAATTAATTTGGGGAGGGGTCCCTGCCCCCCCCAGACGCTGCTGCTGCAGAGAGCCAAGAAGGATTTGGAGAGAGAAGAGCAAGAGAAGGCGAACGAGAAAATTCGAGTGCTGGGGGAGCTGTGCCCCCCCCTGGGGACACTGGAGAGCATGGCGGTGACAGAGCTGCAGGTGACACCCTTGGGGACATTGGGGATTTGGGGACATTGGGGATTTGGGGACATTGAGGACTTTGGGGACATTGGGGAGATTTGGGGACCTTGGGGACATTGAGAACTTTGGGGACATTGAGGGATTGAGGACATTGGGGACATTGAGGACATTGGGGATTTGGGGACATTGGGGACATTGAGAACATTGGGGATTTGGGGACATTGGGGATTTGGGGACATTGGGGACATTGGGGACATTGGGGACATTTGGGATTTGGGGACATTGGGGATTTGGGGACATTGGGGACATTGGGGACATCATTGGGGACATTGGGTGCTGGGGGAGCTGTGCCCCCCCCTGGGGACACTGGAGAGCATGGCGGTGACAGAGCTGCAGGTGACACTGGGGACACTGGGGACATTGGGGATTTGGGGACATTGGGGACATTGGGGACATTGGGGATTTGGGGACATTGGGAATTTGGGGACATTGGGTGCTGGGGGAGCTGTGTCCCCCCCCGGGGACATTGGAGAGCATGGCGGTGACAGAGCTGCAGGTGACACCATTGGGGACATCATTGGGGACATTGGGGACATTGAGGGGATATGGGGACACTGGGGACATTGGGGATTTGGGGACATTGAGAATTTGGGGACATTGGGGATTTGGGGACATTGGGGACATTGGGTGCTGGGGGAGCTGTGCCCCCCCCTGGGGACATTGGACACCATGGCGGTGACAGAGCTGCAGGTGACACCCTTGGGGACACTGGGGACATTGGGGACATTGGGGACATTGGGGATTTGGGGACATTGGGGATTTGGGGACATTGAGGAGATTTGGGGACATTGGGGACATTGGGGACATTGAGGACATTGGGGATTTGGGGACATTGGGGATTTGGGGACATTGAGGGATTGAGGACATTGGGGACATTGTGGGAATTTGGGGACATTGGGGACATTGGGTGCTGGGGGAGCTGTGTCCCCCCCTGGGGACACTGGAGAGCATGGCGGTGACAGAGCTGCAGGTGACACCCTTGGGGACATCCTTGGGGACATTGGGGACACTGGGGACATCATTGGGGACATTGAGTATTTGGGGACATTGAGGAGATTTGGGGACATTGAGGACTTTGGGGACATTGGGGATTTGGGGACTTTGGGGACATTTGGGATTTGGGGACATTGGGAATTTGGGGACATTGGGTGCTGGGGGAGCTGTGCCCCCCCCTGGGGACACTGGAGAGCATGGCGGTGACAGAGCTGCAGGTGACACCCTTGGGGACACCATTGGGGACATTGGGGACATTGGGGACATTGGGGACATTGAGGGCATTGGGGACACTGGGAATTTGGGGACATTGGGGATTTGGGGACATTGAGGGATTGAGGACATTGGGGACATTGTGGGAATTTGGGGACTTGGAGGACTTTGGGGACATTGGGGACATTGGGGACATTTGGGATTTGGGGACATTGGGAATTTGGGGACATTGGGTGCTGGGGGAGCTGTGCCCCCCCCCGGGGACTCTGGACACCATGGCGGTGACAGAGCTGCAGGTGACATCCTTGGGGACATTGGGGACATTGGGGATTTGGGGACATTGGGGACACTGGGGACATTGGGGACATTGGGGATTTGAGGACATTGGGTGCTGGGGGAGCTGTGTCCCCCCCTGGGGACACTGGAGAGCATGGCGGTGACAGAGCTGCAGGTGACACCCTTGGGGACACTGGGGACATCACTGGGGACATTGAGGGCATTGGGGACATGGAGGACTTTGGGGACATTGAGGGATTGAGGACATTGGGGACATTGGGGATTTGGGGACATTGAGACACTGGGGACATTGGGGACATTGAGAATTTGGGGACATTGGGGATTTGGGGACATTGAGGGATTGAGGACATTGGGGACATTGTGGGAATTTGGGGACATGGAGGACTTTGGGGACACTGGGGATTTGGGGACATTGGGGACATTGGGTGCTGGGGGAGCTGTGCCCCCCCCTGGGGACGTTGGACACCATGGCGGTGACAGAGCTGCAGGTGACACCCTTGGGAACATTGGGGACATCATTGGGGACATTGGGGACATTGAGGGCATTGGGGATTTGGGGACATTGGGGACATTGGGGATTTGGGGACATGGAGGACTTTGGGGACATTGGGGACCTTGGGGACATTTGGGATTTGGGGACATTGGGAATTTGGGGACATTGGGTGCTGGGGGAGCTGTGTCCCCCCCTGGGGACATTGGACACCATGGCGGTGACAGAGCTGCAGGTGACACCCTTGGGGACATTGGGGACACCCTTGGGGACATTGGGGACATTGGGGGATTTGGGGACATTGGGGACATTGAGGGCATTGGGGGACATTGTGGGAATTTGGGGACATTGGGGACATTGGGGATTTGGGGGCATTGGGGACATTGAGGGCATTGGGGACATTGTGGGAATTTGGGGACATTGGGGACATTGGGGATTTGGGGACATTGGGGACATTGAGGGCATTGGGGGACATTGTGGGAATTTGGGGACATTGGGGGGACATTGGGGACATTGGGGATTTGGGGACATTGAGGGATTGGGGACATTGGGGACATTGAGAACATTTGGGATTTGGGGACATTGGGGACATCATTGGGGACATTGGGCTGTTCTGGGGTGATTTTGGTGATTTTGGTGATTTTTTTGGGGATTTTGGGTCTTTTTTCGGGAGGTTTCTGTGAGATTTGGGTTTTTTAAAGACATTTTGGGGGAGGGGATTTTTGGGGACAATGTCCCCGATGTCCCCAAATGTCCCCAAATGTCCCCAGGAGCTGTGCCGGGAGCTGCACGCCCGCGTGGGCCGCGTGGACGAGGAGCGCTATGACATGGGGACACGCGTCAGCAAGAACGTCACCGAGGTGGGGACACCCAAAAATAACCCAAAAATAACCCCAAAAATATCCAAAAAAAGCCTAAAAATAACCCTAAAAATAACCCAAAAAATATCCCAAAAATATCCCAAAAATATCCCCAAAATAACCTCAAAAATATCCAAAAAAACCCTAAAAATATCCCAAAAATATCCCAAAAAAAATCCCAAAAAATCCCCAAAAATAACCCATAAAACCCCTAAAAATAACCCAAAAAATAACCCCAAAAATATCTCAAAATATCCCAAAAACCCTAAAAATAACCCAAAAATAACCCCAAAAATAACCCAAAAAATAACCCCAAAAAATATTCCAAAAATATCCCAAAAATATCCCAAAAAACCCTAAAAATATCCCAAAAACCCCTTAAAAATAACCCAAAAAATAACAAAAAAAATATCCCAAAAATATCCAAAAAAACTCCTAAAAATATCCCAAAAACCCCTAAAAAAAAAACCAAAAAACCCCCGCATGATTCCATGTCCCCCAATGTCCCCAATCCCCCAACGTCCCCAATGTCCCCAATGTCCCCAACACCCCCAAATTCCACAATGTCCCCAATGTCCCCAATTCCCCCAAGATCCCAATCTCCCTAATGTCCCCAATGTCCCCAATGTCCTCAATGTCCCCAATGTCCCCAAATCCCCAATGTCCCCAATCCTCTCAATATCCCCAATGTCCCCAATGTCCCCAATCCCCTCAATGTCCCCAATGTCCCCAAACCCCAAGTGTCCCCAATCCTCTCAATATCCCCAATGTCCCAAATGTCCCCAATGTCCCCAAATCCCCAATGCCCCCAATATCCCAATGTCCCCAATGTCCCCAACATCCCCAATGCCCTCAATGTCCCCAATGCCCCCACTGTCCCCAATGTCCCAAACGCCCTCAGTGTCCCCAATGTCCCCAACATTCCCAATCCCCTCAGTGTCCCCAATGTCCCCAACATTCCCAATCCCCTCAGTGTCCCCAATGTCCCCAATGTTCCCAATTCCCTCAGTGTCCCCAATATCTCCAATGTCCCCAATATCCCCAATGCCCCAATGTCCCCCATCTCCCAGTGCTGTCCCCAACGTCCCCAACTGTCCCCAGCTGGAGGAGCTGCGGCGCCGCGTGGCCGCCGGGCGCTTCGTGAGGCCCAACCTGCGGCGCGTGAGGCTCTCGGCCGACGCATGATGGCAGCGCTGCTGGGGACAAAGGCACGCGTGGGGACAGACCTGAGGGCGCAGCTGCGCCAGGTGCGCAAGGACGACGCCGAGAAGGTGAGGGACATTGGGGACATCGAGGGGTTTGGGGACACTGGGGACATTAGGAGTGTTGAGGACCTTGGGGGCATTTGGGACATTGGGGACATTGAGGGGATTGGGGACATTGGGGGCGTTAGGGACATTGAGGACATTGGGGCAATTGGGGACATTGGGGACATTTGGGACATTGAGGACGTTGGGGGTGAATGGAGGCATTGAGGACATTGGGGACATTGGGGACATTTAGGACATTGAGTGGATTGGAGACATTGGGGGTATTGGGGACATTGGGGACATTGGGGACATTGAGGGGATTGGGGACATTGGGGACATTGTGGACATTGGGGACATTGGGGACATTGTGGACATTGGGGACATCGAGGATTTGGGACGTTGGGGACATTGAGGGGATTGGGGACATTGGGGGACTGGGGGCATTGGGGACATAGGGGACACTGAGGACATTTGGGACATTGAGGGGATTGGGGACATTGGGGACATTGGGGACATTGAGGACATTGACAACACTGAGGACATTGGGGACATTGAGGATTTGGGACATTGGGGACAGTGAGGACATTCGGGTATTTGGGGACATTGGGAGTATTGGGGGCGTTGGGGACACTGGGGACAAAGCCACGCGTGGGGACAGACCTGAGGGCGCAGCTGCGCCAGGTGCGCAAGGACGACGCCGAGAAGGTGAGGGACATTGGGGACATCGAGGGGTTTGGGGACACTGGGGACATTGGGGGGATTGGGGATATTGGGGACATTGAGGGGATTGGGGACATTGGGGGCGTTGGGGACATTGAGGACATTGGGGCAATTGGGGATATTGGGGACATTGGGGACATTGGGGACATTGTGGACATTGAGGACACTGGGGACATTGAGGGCATTGAGTGGATTGGGGACATTGGGGACACTGAGGACATTTGGGACATTGAGGACGTTGGGGTGAATGGAGGCATTGAGGACATTGGGGACATTTAGGACATTGAGTGGATTGGAGACATTTGGGGACATTGGGGACATTGGGGACATTGTGGACATTGAGGACATTGTGGACATTGGGGACATTGGGGACATTGAGGACATTGGGGACACTGGGGACACTGAGTCACCTGGGGTCATTTTGGGGTGGTTTTAGGTTTTTTTCTGGGTATTTTTAGGGAGGTTTTTTGGTGGTTTTTTGGGGTATTTTTAGGAGGGATTTTGGGTGGATTTTGGAGGCAGTTTGTGGGTATTTTTAGGATTTTTTTGGGGACTGTTTTTACGGGGAATTTTGGGGTTTTTTGGGGTGTTTTTAGGCAGAATTTTGGGTGTGTTTTGGGGCGTTTTTTGGATATTTTTAGGATTATTTGGGGGCTGTTTTTAGGGGGAATTTCGGGGTTGTTTGTGGATATTTTTAGTGTTTTTCACTGTGTTTTTAGGGTTTTTTTGGGTGTTTTTAGGTGGGATTTTGGGTGTGGTTTTGCGTGGTTTGCGGATTTTTTTAGGATTATTTTGGGGTGTTTTTGGGAGGAATTTTGTGTGGCTTTTGGCGCCGATTTTCCCATTTTTGGGTGTTTTTAGTGTATTTTTGGGGGTCTACATGAGGGATACTGTATTGAATATGGGGACAATGGGACCTTGGGGACATTGGGGACACCTTGGGGACCTTGGGGACACCTTGGGGACACGTGGCAGGAGAGCCGCGAGGTCGGGGACTGGCGCAAGAACGTGGACGCCATGAGTGGCATGGAGGGGCGCAAGAAGAAGTTCGAGGGGGCGGCGGCCTGAGGGTGAGACCCCTCCCCAAAAAAAACCCCAAAAAACCCCCAAAAAAAACCCCAAAAATACCCCCAAAAATCTGGGACACCTCCCCCCAAAAAAACCCCCCAAAAACAAAACAAAAACAAAACAAAAAAACCCCCAAAACAGCTGGGATCTCTCCCCAAAAAAACCCTGAGCCCCTTCCCCAAAAAAAACCCCCCAACACCCCCCAGTAAAACCCAAAAAACCCCAAAAAACAAACAAAAACCCCCCCAAAAAATATCTGGGACCCCTCCCCAAAAAAAAACCCGAAAACCTGGAACCCTTCCCAAGAAAAACCCCCAGAACCCCCCCCCCAAAAAAACCCCAAAAAAACCGGGGACCTCTCCCAAAAAAACCCTGGGATTGCCCCCAAAAATCCCTGGGATTCCCCTCAAAAAAACCTTGGGATTGTCTGTCAAAAACTCCAGGATTTCCCCCCAAAAAACCCTGGGATTGTCCCCAAAAAACTCCCAAAATTTCCCCCGAAAAACCCCAAGACCCCTCCCCAAAAATCCCATGGATTTCCCCCAAAAAACTCTGAATTTCGCACAAAAAAAACCCATTAATTCCCCAAAAAAACTCCCGAATTTCCCCCAAAAACCCCCGAATTTCCCACAGGAGGAGCCCCCCTCCATCATCATCACCTTTCTCACCTTCGTCACCTTCGTCACCTTCATCCTCTTCCTCCATCGTCACCATCGTCACCGGCACGACCCCCCCGAAATAAACCCAATAAACCTCCCTTCAGCATCAATTAATGGAGTTGGTTAATTATCAAATTGGGGGAGGGCCCGCAGGGATTTGGGGTGGCCTTGCTGTCCCCTCACGGTTCCGCCATTTTGTCCCCTCAGGTTTCCCGCCTTTTTCTTCCCTCACGTTTCCTGCCTTTTTTTGTCCCCTCATGTTTTTCTCCATTTTTCCCCCTCATGTTTCTCTCTTTTTTCCCTCACATTTCTCATATTTTTTCCCTTACATTTCTCTATTTTCCCCCCGTATTTCTCTCCCTTCTCCTCTCACATTTTCCCCTCACATTTTCCGCCATTTTGTCCCCTCAGGTTTCCCGCCCTTTTCCCCCTCACGTTTGCCTCCATTTCCCCTCACATTTTCTGCCATTTTCCCCTCATGTTTCTCCCCTTCTTTTCTCCCCTCACATTTCTCTCCCTTTTCCCTTCACGTTTCTCTCCATTTTGCCCTCACGTTTCTCTTTTCCCCCTCAGGTTTCCCTCCATTTTCCCCCCCCTATGATTCCCTTCTTTTCCCCTCATGTTTCTCTCCCCTCACATTTCCCTCCATTTTTTCCCTCACATTTTCCATCTTTTTCCCCTCACATTTCTCTCCATTTTCCCCCTCACATTTCTCTCTTTTGTCCTCACGTTTCTCACTCTTCTTCTCCCCTCACGTTTCCGCCATTTTCTCCCCTCACGTTTCCTGCCCTTTTTTTGTCCCCTCATGTTTCCCTCCATTTTTCCCCTCGTTTATCTCCCTTCTCCCCTCACCTTTTCCGCCATTTTCCCCTCATATTTCTCTCAATTTCTCCCCTCAGGTTTCCCTCTATTTTTCTCCCCACATTTCTCTCTTTCCCCCTCACATTCTCTCCCTTTTTCCCCTCACATTTTCTGCCATTTTCCCCTCATCTTTCCCGCCCTTTTCTCCCCTCATGTTTTTCTCCATTTTTCCTCTCACATTTACCTCCATTTTCCCCTCACATTTTCCATCTTTCTCCCCTCACATTTCCCTTCATTTTTCTCCTCACATTTCCCACTCTTCTCCCCCCATATTTCTCTCCCTTCTTCCCTCACCTTTTCCGCCATTTTCCCCTCACATTTCTCTTTTTCCCCTCACATTTCTCTCCATTTTCCCCCCGTATTTCTATCCCTTCTCCTCTCACCTTTTCCACCATTTTCCCCTCATATTTCTCTCCATTTGCACCTCACGTTTCTCTCCCTTCTCCCCTCACATTTACCTCCATTTTCCCCTCACGTTTTCCGCCATTTTCCCCTCATATTTCCCATCTTTTTCCCCTCATATTTCCCTCTTTTTTTCCCTTCTTCACGTTTCCTGCCCTGGGACCCCTCCCCAAAAAACCTCGGGATTTCCCCCAAAAAACCTTGGGATTTTCCCCCCAGAAAAATCCTCGGGACCCCTCCCAAAAACCCTGGGAGTGCCCCAAAAAAACCTCGAGATTTTCCCCCCCAAAACCCTGGGATTTTCCCCCCCAAAACCCTGAGATTTTCACCCCAAAACCCTGGGATTTTCCCAAAAACCCTCAGGATTTTCCCCCAAAAACCTCAGGATTTTCCCCCCAAAAAACCTCGAGATTTTCCCCAAAAAACCTCAGGATTTTTCCCCAAAAAACTCAGGATTTTCCCCCAAAAAACCTCACGATTTTCCCCCCAAAAAAACCCCAGGACCCCTCCCCAAATTCCCCTTCCTCTTCATCACCCCCAAAATAAAACCTTGGGCACTAATTAATGATGTCACTGATTGCTGTTTATTAATTAACACAATTTGGGGGGTGGGGAACCCCAAATAGGGGAGGGGGCCTGAGCTGGGGCCATTTTTGGGGATTTTTTGGGCCATTTTGGGGATTTTTTTTGGGATTTTTTGGGGTTTTCTGGGGGATTTTTTGGGGTCCTGAGTTTTTTGGGGGGGTTGGGGATCCTGGAGGTATTTTGGGGATTTTTTGGGTGGTCCTGGGGCTATTTTGGGGATTTTTTGGGGGGACTTTTTGGGGTTTTTTGGGGGTCCTGAGTTTTTTTGGGGGGGTTGGGGATCCTGGAGGCATTTTGGGGATTTTTTGGGTGGTCCTTGGGGCTATTTTGGGGATTTTTTTTTTTTTTATTTTTGGGGGTTTTTTGGGGGTCTTTGGGGGGTTGGGGGTCCTGGAGGTATTTTAGAGATTTTTTTGGGGGAGGTTTTAGGGAATTTTCTTTGGCTTTTTGGGGTTGGATCCTGGGGTTTTTTGGGATTTTTGGGGTCCTAGGGTTTTTTTTGGGAGGTCCCGGGGGAGTCTTGATAGATTTTTGGGGTAATTTGAGTATTTTTAGGAGATCCTGAAAGGATTTTTTTCGTGTGATTTCAGTGTTTTTTGAGCATCCTGAAGGGATTTTTGGGGTGATTTGAGTGTTTTTGGGAGATCTTGAAGGTTTTTGGGGTCATTTCAATGTTTTTTGGAGATCCTGACGGATTTTTGGGGTGATTTGAGTGTTTTTTAGGAGATCCTGAGGGATTTTTTGGGGCAATTTGGGTATTTTTGGGGTATCCTAAGGGATTTTTGGGGTGATTTGAGTGTTTTTTAGGAGGGTCCTGAGAGATTTTTGGGGAATCCCGAGAGTTTTTTGGGTTATCCTGAGCCTTTTTTTGGGGGGTCTCCCCTTCTTCGGGGAGGTCTGCATTCCAGGTGGATTTTGGGGGAGATTTGGGGGATTTTGGGGTCAATTTTGGGGCATTTTCAGAGGTTTTTGGGTTACCCTGAGCCTTTTTTGGGGACATTTCCCCTTCTTCGGTTGGGTCCATATTCTGGGGGGATTTTGGGGGAGATTTTGGAGATTTCAGGGGCGATTTTGGGGATGATTTTGGGGCATTTTCCGAGGTTTTTGGGTTATCCTGAGCCTATTTTTGGAGGCTCTCCCCTTCTTCGGGTGGGTCCTGATTTTGGGGATTTTGGCGGCAATTTTGGGGTCAATTTTGGGGCATTTTCAGAGGTTTTTGGGTTACCCTGAGCCTTTTTTGGGGACATTTCCCCTTCTTTGGTTGGGTCCATGTTCTGGGGGAATTTTGGGGAAGATTTTGGGGATTCTGGGGGGGATTTTGGGGACGATTTTAGGGTCAATTTTGGGAAATTTTCCCCGATTTTTGGGTTATCCTGAGCCTGTTTTTGGGGGGGTCTCCCCTTTTTCGGTTGGGTCCCAGTTTTGGGGAGATTTGGAGGATTTTGGGGTCAATTTTGGGAAATTTTCCGAGGTTTTTGGGTTATCCTGAGCCTATTTTTGGAGGGTCTCCCCTTCTTCGGGTGGGTCCTGATTTTGAGGGGATTTTTGGGGCGATTTTGGGGCATTTTCCGAGGTTTTTGGGTTATCCTGAGCCTTTTTTGGGGACATTTCCCCTTCTTTGCTTGGGTCCATTTTCTGGGGGGATTTCGGGGGAGATTTCAGGTCCAATTTTGGAGATTTCAGGGACGATTTCGGGGCTAAATTTGGGGATTTTGGGGGGGATTTTGGGGGTGATTTTGGGGGGGATTTTGGAGATTTCGGGGGCGATTTCGGGGGCGATTTTGGGGCCAATTCTGGCGATTTTGGGGGGGATTTTGGGGGCGATTTTGGGGGGGATTTTGGAGATTTCGGGGGCGATTTTGGGGCCAATTCTGGCGATTTTGGGGGGGATTTTGGGGGCGATTTTGGAGATTTCGGGGGTGATTTTGGGGGCGATTTTGGGGGGGATTGAGGGGATTTTGGGGGCGGCTCGGGGAGGGGGTCCCAGGGGAAGGAGACCCCCAGCCCCGCCATGCGCTCGCGGTACACGAGCTCGAAGCGTCGGCTCTGCTCCGCGCTCAGGTGGTTCCGCCAGTCGCCAGAAATGCCTGAGGAAAACGAGGAAAAAATGGGGAAAAAGGAGGGGAAAACGAGGAAAAAATGGGGAAATAATGGGGGAAAAATGGTAAAAAAAATAGGGAAAAATGGGGAAGAAACGGGGAAAAAATAGAGAAAAAGGAGGGAAAAATTTGGGGGAAATAATGGGAAATAGTGGGGGGAAATGGGGAAATAATGGGGGAAAAAATATGGGGGTAATAATGGGAAAAATTGGGGAAATAATGGGAAAAAAATAGGGAAAATGGGGAAAAAATGGTTTGAAAAAATTTGGGAAATGGGGAAAAATGGGGGGAAAAAATAGGGAAAATGGGGGAAAAATGGGGAAAAAATTAGGGAAAATGGGGGAAAAATAGAGAAAACGGGGAAAAAATTGTTTTAAAAAAATAGGGAAAACTGGGAAAAATTGGGGGAAAATAGGGGGGAAATAATGGGAAAAAATAGGGGAAAATGGGGAAGATAAGGGGGAAAAAAGGGGGGAAATTGGGGGGAAAAATATGGGAAAAATTGGGAAAAAAATAGGGAAAATGAAGGGGAAAATGGGGAAAAACGGTAAAAAAAGAAGGAAAATGGGAAAAAAAGGGAAAAATTGGGGGGAAAATATGGGGGAAATAATGGGGGGAATTGGGGGCAAAATGGCAAAAAACGGGAAAAATGTGGGGAAAATAATGGGAAAAAATGGGAAAATAAATAAAGGGGAAATTATGGGGAAAAAAATGGGGGAAAAAATAGGGAAAATGGGGAAAAATAATGGGAAAAAATGGGGGGAAGATGGAGAAAAAAATATCCCCAGTGTCCCCAATGTCCCCAATGTCCCCAACACCCCCAATGTCCCCAATGTCCCCAACGTCCCCAATGTCCCCAATGTCCCCAATGTCCCAAATGTCCCAAATGTCCCCAATGTCCCCAATGTCCCCAACGTCCCCAACGTCCCTAATGTCCCCAGTGTCCCCAGTGTCCCCAATGTCCCCGATGTCCCCAATGTCCCCAATGTCCCCAACACCCCCAACGTCCCCAATGTCCCCAATGTCCACAATGTCCCCAATGTCCCCAACGTCCCTAATGTCCCCAATGTCCCCAGTGTCCCCAACACCCCCAATGTCCCCGATGTCCCCAGAGTCCCACCTTTCCTGAGGAAGCTGCCCCTCCTGGGGTCCAGCACCATCCTGGGGCTGAGGCTGAAGTTGCTCATTGGGTTTGGGATCCCAAATGTCCCCAATGTCCCCAACACCCACAATGTCCCCAATGTCCCCAGTGTCCCCAGTGTCCCCAGATGTCCCCAAATGTCCCACCTTTCCTGAGGAAGCTGCCCCTCCTGGGGTCCAGCACCATCCTGGGGCTGAGGCTGAAGTTGCTCATTGGGTTTTGGCTCATGGCCCCGAAGGAGGCGTTGGCCACCACGGCCTCGAGCGCCTCGGGGGACAGGGGACGCTCCAGGAAGTGACACAGGCGCTGGACACTGCCAGCCAGGTCCTGGGGACAGCAATGGGGACAGTGAGGGACACTGGGGACACTGAGGGGATTGGGGACACTGGGGACAGTGAGAGGATTTGGGACATTGGGGACACCATTGAGGATTTGGGACATTGGGGACACCATTGAGGATTTGGGGCATTGGGGACATTAGGGACATTGGGGACATTATGGCGACTGGGGACATGGGGGACATTGGGGACACTGGGGACATTTGGGGGATTTGGGGACATTGGGGACACTGGGGACAAGGGACACTCCAGGAAGTGACAGAGACGTTGCACAATGCCCGCCAGGTCCTGGGGACAGTGGGGACAGTGAGGGACATTGGGGACATTGTGGACATTGGGGACACTGGGGACACTGAGGGGATTGGGGACATTGGGGACACCATTGAGGATTTGGGGACATTGGGGACGTTGAGGGGATTTGGGGACTTTGGGGCTATTTTGGGGATTTGGGGACATTTGGGGACATTGGGGACATTGGGAACTTGGGGACATTGGGGACATTGGGGACAGGGGACGCTCCAGGAAGTGACACAGGCGCTGGACGCTGCCAGCCAGGTCCTGGGGACAGTGGGGACAGTGAGGGACATTGGGGACATTTTTGGATATTTTGGGGAAATTTTGGGACATTTGGGGACATTTTGGGACATTTTTTGGGGAAATTTTGGGGAAATTTGGGAACATTTTTGGGGACATTTTTGGGGACATTTTGGGGATATTTTGGGGACATTTTGGGGACATTTTTGGGGAAATTTTGGGCACATTTTGGGGAATTTTTTGGGACTTTTTTTGGGACTTTTTTTGACATTTGGGGACCTTTTTTGGGGACATTTTTTGGGGACATTTCTTGGAAATTTTTGGGACATTTTGGGGACATTTTGGGAAATTTTTGGGGACTTTTTTGGGGACTTTTTTGGGACATTTTGGGGACATTTCTTGGGGGCATTTTTGGGAAATTTTTGGGACATTTTGGGGATATTTTGGGGACATTTTCAGGACATTTTGGGGACATTTTTTGGGGACATTTTGGGGACATTTTTGGGAAATTTTCCGGACTTTTCCAGGACTTTTTTGGGGACTTTTTTTTTGACATTTGGGGACATTTTTTGGGGACATTTTTTGGAAATTTTTGGGGACATTTTGGGGACATTTTGGGAAATTTTTTGGGACTTTTTTGGGGACATTTTGGGGACATTTTGGGAAATTTTTTGGGACTTTTTTGGTGACATTTTGGGGACATTTTTGGGAATTTTTTGGGACATTTTTTGGAAATTTTTGGGACATTTTGGGGACATTTTGGGACTTTTTTTGGGACTTTTTTTGGGACATTTTGGGGACGTTTTTGGCACTTTTTTGGTGACATTTTGGGGACATTTTCGGTACATTTTGGGGACATTTTTGAGAATTTTTTGGGACATTTTGGGGACATTTTGGGGATATTTTGGGATATTTTGGGGCGGTCTCACCTGCTGCAGTTCCTCGTAAGTGATCCAAAAGAAATTTTCTTTTCCTCTGAGTTGGAGCCACCCCCGGACGTGTTGGAACCACGACCCGAATGGCACTGGGGACACATTTGGGGACATTTGGGGACACCAAAAATCCAACATTTCCATCCCTAAATCCCCCCAGAGCTGCCGGAAAAAAAAATCCAAAAAAATCCCCCAAAAAATCCTCCAAAAAGCCCCAAAAAATGTAAAAAAAACCCCAAAAAAAATCCCAAAAAACCAAACAAAAAAATCCCCAAAAAAACCCTCCCAAAAAAGGAAAAAAAAAAAACCAAAAATCATGACCCGAAGGGCACTGGGGACACATTTGGGGACATTTGGGGACACTCAAAAATTCCAAATTTCCAACCCCAAACCCCTCTGGAACTGCCGAAAAAATCCTCCCCCCAAAAAACCATTAAAAAAGCCCAAAAAAAGGCAAAAAACCCTCAAAAAACAAACAAAAAAACCCGGAAAAAACCCTCCAAAAAAGGGAAAAAATACCCCAAAAAACTCCCCCAAAAACCCCCCAAAAAAGGCCAAAAAAAGGCAAAAAAAATCCCAAAAAAACACAGAAAGAAACACCCAAAAAACTCCTCCAAAAAAGGGGAAAAAAGCCCAAAAAACTCCCCAAAAAAACACGAACCAAAAGGCACTGGGGACACATTTGGGGACATTTGGGGACACCAAAAATCCAAAATTCCCAAGCCCAAATCCTCCCAGAACTGCCCCAAAAAAAAACCAACCCCAAAATCCTCACAAAATTCCCCCCAAAATAAAACAAAATCCCCCCAAAAATCCCCCAAAAATACCAAAAAAATTCCCCAAAAATGCCCAAAAAATTCCCCAAAAAATAAAAAAAAATTCTCATAAAATCTCCAAAAATCCCTCAAAAATCCCTCCAAAAATCACCCAAAAAATCCCCAAAAATCACCAAAAAATCCCCAGAAATCCTCATAAAATTAAAAAAAAAAGAAAAAAGCCCAAAATTCCTCTAAAATTCCCCAAATTTCCCCAAAAAACCCAAATTTCTCCCAAAATTTCTCACTGTCGCCCTCGAGGAACTTCTCCATGAACTCGTGGAGGCTCCTGGGGTCCTTGTAGGGTCGGGATCCCCAAAATCCTCACAAAATCCATCCAAAATACCCCAAAAAATCCCCAAAATCCCCCCAAATCCATCCAATTCCCAAAATTCCTCTGAAACTCAAAAATCCCAAAAAATCCTTCAGAAAATATAAAAAAAAAATCATTAAAAAATCCCCAAAAATAAAAAAAAAAATCCAAAAAAATCATTTAAAAATCCAAAAAAAAATCAAAAAAATTCCCAAAAAATTCCCAAAAATTCCCCAAAAATTCCCAAAAAATTCCCAAAATTCCCGGATTCTCACCGTCGCCCTCGAGGAACTTGTCCATGAACTCCTGGAGGCTGCCGGGGTCCTTGTAGGGGCGGAAGATTCGCGCGAAGTGGAACAGAGACACGAGGACATCCTTGGGGTCCCTGACCGTGTAGATCACCTGCGGGGAGGGGATTTGGGGCGTGGGACACCCCAAAGAATTAAAAAAAAATCACCCCAAAATTGACAAAAATCGCCCCCCAAAAAAACCCTCCTATTCCCCAAAAACATCCCAAAAAAATCCCCAAAAAGAAAAAAAAAATCACCCAAAAAATCCCCAAAAAGAAAAAAAAATCACAAAAAAAACTCCCAAAAATCCCAAAAAATCACCCAAAAAATTCCTCAAAAAGTTGCCAAAAATCCCCCCCCAAAAAAACCCCAAAAAAATCCCAAAAAAATCACCCAAAAATTCGCCAAAAAATTGCCAAAAATCCCCCCCCAAGAAAACTCAAAATCCCCGAAGAAATCCCAAAAAAAATCCCAAAAAATTTTTTAAAAAATCCCCAAAATATCCCAAAAATCCTCCCAAAAAATCCCCAAAAAGACCCCCAAAAAATCCCCCAAAATCCCAAAAAAAAAAAAAAAATCCTCCCAAAAAACCCCAAAAATCCCCAAAAAATTCCAAAAAATCCCCTCCGAAAAATCCCCAAAATCTTCAAAAAAATAGATTTTTTCCCCCATTTTTCCCCCAAAATCCTCATTTTCTCACCATTTTTTCCCCATTTTTCCCTCTAAAAATTCTCTTTTTTTTTTGTCCATTTTTTATCCTAAAATCCTCATTTTTTCACTATTTTTCCCCCTTAAAATCCCCTATTTTTTCCCCATTTTTCCCTCTAAAAACTCAATTTTTTGACCTAAAAACTCCATTTTTTCACCGTTTTTCCCCATTTTTTTTCCATTTTTTCGCTGTTTTTTCCCGTTTTGCCCCAATACCTTGGCTTTTGACCCAAAGAAGGCCTTGGGGCACATGTGCAGGGGCAGGTGGGAGCTGCTCACCCCTGACCCAAACCCCTGTGTTCTTTCCCCATTTTTCCCTTTAAAAATCCCCATTTTTCCACCATTTCTCCTCGAAAAACCTCATTTTTTCACCTAAAAACCTCATTTTTTCACCGATTTTCTCCATTTTTTCTCCATTTTTTCACCGATTTTCTCCATTTTTTTTCCATTTTTTCCCAAAATTCCATTTTTTTGCCCCAATACCTTAGCTTTTGACCCAAAGAAGGCCTTGGGGAACATGTGCACGGGCAGGTGGGAGCTGATGATCCTGGGCCGGGCGTTGCCGCGAGCTCGGCGATATCCCAGCAGCGTCTCCAGCCAAGGCCCGCGGTCCCAGTTGGGCACCGAGCGCACCCAGTTCGGGTCCCCCCCGGAGCGGATCAGGCTCAGGATCTCCAGCATCCACACCGTTCCTAAAAAAGAGAAAAATCTGGGTCATTTCGGCTTTTTTGGGGAATTTTTAGCATTTTTTTCCGATTTTTTTTCGATTTTTTCCCGATTTTTTCTGAATTTTTTCTGATTTTTTCCTGATTTTTTTTTGTGTTTTGGTGTCAGGCTCTCCAGCATCCACACCGTTCCTAAAACCAGAAAAAAATTGGATTATTTTGGGGATTTTTAGGGAATTTTTCCGATTTTTTTTTGGAATTTTTAAAAATTTTTTCTGCTTTTTTTCTGATTTTTTTCAGATTTTTTTTTGTTTTTTGGTCCCCCCCGCCCCGAGCGGATCAGGCTCAGGATCTCCAGCATCCACACCGTTCCTAAAAAAGAGAAAAATTTGGGTCATTTCAGGCTTTTTTGGGGGTTTTTTCGCAATTTTTTTTTCATTTTTTTCTGATTTTTCCTCCAAATTCCAGCATTTTCCTCCAAATTTCATCACACCCCCCCCACCAAACCCCTGGATTTTCCCCCCAAATTTCAACATTTTCCCTCCAAAATTTCATAATTTTTTCCCCCAAATCTCAGCATTTATTTCCCCCAAATTTCACCATTTCCCTCCCGAAAATCCCCGGATTTTCCCCCCAAATTTCAGCATTTTTCCCCAAATTTCGTCATTTTCCCCAGAATTCCCGAATTTTCCCAAAATCGCGGGATTTGGCGCCGTTCCTCACCGGATTTTTGGGAGGTGACGTTGAAGACATCGTCATCCTCCACGGGAAATTTCGGTGTTTCCCTCCCAGAATTTTTTCCCAAAATCCACAGATTTTCCCCCCACATTTTTAGCATTTTCTCCCCCAAATTACATCATTTTTGCCCCCCAAAATCTCTGGATTTTCCCCCAAATGTCACAATTTCCCTCCCAAAATTCCTGGATTTCCCCCCAGAACGCCCGGATTTTCCCCAAAAATTTCCCCAAAATTCCCAAAATTTTTCCCCAGAATTCCCTGATTTTCCCCAAAATTTCCCCCAAAATTCCTGGATTTTCCCCAAAATTTTCCCAAAAATTCCTTTGCTTCCCCTCCAATTTTTAGCATTTTCCCTTAAATTTCAGCGTTTTTCTCCCCAAAATTCCCGGATTTTCGCCAAAATTTTCCCCAAAATTTCCGAATTTTCCCCAAAATTCCCGAATTTTCCCAAAATCCGCGGATTTGGCGCCGCTCCTCACCGGATTTTTGGTAGGTGACGTTGAAGACATCGTCATCCTCCACGGGAAATTCCCGCGCGGCCTCGAGACCTCGGGGGGAGTAGAGGAGACCTGGGAATGTCACCCCCCCGTGCTGGAAATAGCCGCGCGACATCGGCCACACCTGCGGGGACACAAAAAAAAAAAATCCCAAAATCACTGAAATTGTCCCCAAAAAAATCCCGAAAAGAAACGCCCAAGAAACACCGAAAAAATGGCAAAAATCGCTGAAAAAATGGCAAAAAACCCTCAAAAACCTCCCCAAAATCCACAAAAATCTTCCCAAAATCCAATCCCAAATCCCAAAGAATCTCCCCCAAAAATTCCAAAAAAATCCCAAATAAAATCCTCAAAAAACCAATGGAAAAATGACAAAAAGCACCGAAAAAATATCCAAAATTCCTCCTGGGAATGTCACCCCCCCGTGCTGGAAATAGCCGCGCGACATCGGCCACACCTGCGGGGACATCCCAAAAAATAATCCCAAAATCACTGAAATTGTCCCCAAAAAAATCCCGAAAAGAATCGCCAAAAAATTCCCAGAAAAACGGCCACAAAACGCCAAAAAAATGGCAAAAAACGCTGAAAAAATGACAAAAACTGCACTGAAAGCCCCAAAAACCTCCCCAAAATAAATAAAAACCTTCCCAAAATCTAAGCCCAAATCCCAAAACATCTCCCCCAAGAAATCACAAAAAAAACCACTGAAAAAATGGCAAAAAGAGCCGAAAAAATCTCCAAAATTCCTCCTGGGAATGTCACCCTTCCGTGCTGGAAATAGCCGCGCGACATCGGCCACACCTGCGGGGACATCCCAAAAAAAAAATCCCAAAATCACTGAAATTGTCCCCAAAAAAATCCCGAAAAAATTCCCCCAAAAAATCCCCAAAAAAATCACGAAAAATGCTGAAAAAATGGGAAAAAACGCTGAAAAAAATGGCAAAAACGACGCAAAAATGGCGAAAAACCACCCCCCGAATCCCCAAAAAACCTTCCCAAAATCTTCCCAAAAAATCCCCAAAAATCCCTGAAAAATCACCCGAAAAATTCCCAAAAAATCCCCGAAAAATCACCCGAAAAATTCCCAAAAATCCCCGAAAAATCACCCGAAAAATTCCCAAAAAAATCACAAAAAATTCCCCAAAAACCGCTGAAAAAATGGCAAAAAAACACTCCCTAAATCCCAAAAAAACCTCCCAAAATCCCCCAAAAATCTTCCCAAAAATCCAACCCCAAATCCCCCAAAAATCCCCAAAAAATCCCCCAAAAAACCGACCAATGACAAAAATGTTGGGGGATTTGGGAATTTTGGGGAGGTTTTCTTTAAATTTGGGGTTTTTTAGTTTTTTTTTTTTTTTAAATTTTTTGGGGATTTTTTTGGATTTGGTGTTGGATTTTGGGAAGGTTTTTGGAATTTTTGGGGATTTTTTTTTTTTATTTTTTCGGCTTTTTGGGGGAGATATTTTTGGGGATTTTTTTGGGGATTTGGGTTTTAAATTTGGGTTTTTTTCTGTTTTTTTTGGGGAGGATTTGGGATTTTTTTTTTTTTTTTGGATTTGGGTTTTTGGTTTTTTTTTTTTTTTTGGGATTTGGGATTTTTTTTTTTTTTGGATTTGGGTTTTTGGGTTTATTTTTTTTTTTGGATTTGGGATTTTTTTGGGGGGGAGATTTGCTTTTTGGGGTTCTTTTTTGGGGATTTTTTTGGGCTATTTTTTGGGGAAGATTTGGGATTTTTTTTTTTTTTTTTTTTTTTTGGGATTTGGCCTTCCCGGGGTCCCGCCCTCGCCCCTCCCCCACCCCGGGGGGGTCCCAAATTCGCCCCTCCCCCACCCTTGGGGTCCCAAATTCGCCCCTCCCCCACCCTTGGGGTCCCAAATTCGCCCCTCCCCCACCCCGGGGGGTCCCAAATTCGCCCCTCCCCCACCCGGGGGGTCCCAAATTCGCCCCTCCCCCACCCTTGGGCCCCTCCCCCACCCTTGGGGTCCCACCTTTCGCCCCTCCCCCACCCGGGGGGTCCCAAATTCGCCCCTCCCCCACCCTGGCTGTCCCCGCGCCATCCCCGCGGTGGGGGAGGGGCGCACAGCGCGCGCGGCCCCCCGGGGGGGGTGGGGGAGGGGCTCCGACCCTCCCCCCAGAACCCCTCCCCTCCCCCACCCCAAAATCCAACCCCAAAATCCTCCAAAAATCCCCCAAAAACCCCCAAATTTCCCCTCCCCCACCCTTACCTGCGCCGCGGCCTCACCTGAGCGGGGGGGGGGAGGGGCCAGGCCACGCCCCTCCCCCACCTTACGCAACACCCCCCGGACCGGTTCCCCTCCCCCACCCACCCCTCCCACGCCCCAAATTCGGGGGCCCCTCCCCCACCCCTCCCAAAACATTTTGGGGTGATGCCCACGTGACTTCGGGGCGGCCCCGCCCCCATCCCCAAATTTTGGGGACCCCTCCCCCAAATTTTAGGACCTCACCCCCAAATTTTTGGGGCCCCTCCCAAATTTCGCAACCCCAAAATTTTGGGATCCTCCCACCCAATTTTGGGGACTCCACCCCCGAATTTTTTGGGCCCCTCCCAAATTTCGCAACCCCCCCCAAATTTTGGGCCCCTCCCACCCAATTTTGGGCCCCTCCCACATTTTAGGACCCCTCCCCTAATTTTTGGGCCCCTCCCCCCAAATTTTAGGACCCCACCCCCAAATTTTTGGGCCCCTCCCAAATTTCACAACCCCAAAATTTTGGGATCTTCCCCCCCAATTTTGGGGTCCCCACCCCAAATTTTTTTGGGCCCCTCCCATATTTTTGGAACGCCCCCCCCAAAATTTTGGGCTCCCCCCACCCCAAACTGTAGGACTCCACCCCCAAATTTTTTTGGCCACTCCCAAATTTCACAACCCCAAAATTTTGGGACCCCTCCCCCCAAATTTTCGGACCCCTCCCCAAATTTTTGGGCCCCTCCCAAATCTTTGGACCCCCCAATTTTGGGATCCTCCCCCCCAAATTTTAGGACCCCTCCCCCCAAATTTTTCGGGCCCCTCCCAAATTTTTGGATTCCCCAAAATTCTGGGACCCCTCCCCCCCAAATTTTCGGACCCCTCCCCAAATTTTGGAACCTCCCCCGAAGTGATCTTGGGCCCTCCACACCCCAAATTTTAAGACCCCACCCCAAAATTTTTGGCCCCTCCCAAATTTTTGGATTCCCCAAAATTCTGGGACCCCTCCCCCCCAAATTTTAGGACCCCTCCCCAAATTTTCGGGCCCCTCCCCCCCGAATTTGGGGCCCCAAAAGGACTCGAGCCCCCCCGCTGTGTTCTGCCTTTATTTGATACAAAAACATAACTTACAAAGGAGGGGGAGGACCCCAAAATTGGGGGAGGGGACCCCAAAATTCACCCCAAAATCAGGGCCCCTCCCCCCAAAAAAACCATCAAGGACCCCCCCGAAATTTGGGGGGGAAGGAGAGAAATTTGGGACCACGAATTTTGGATTTTTGGGAGGGAAAGGGAAAAATTCGGAGGTCCCAAAATGAGGGGGGGAGCCCAAAAAAGAAATTGGGGGTCCCCAAAATGAGGAGAAAAAAAAATTTTTTGGGGGTCCCGAAATGAGGGAAAACCTCCCCCCGAAAAAAAATTTGGGTGGAAAAAAAAAAAATTTGGGAGGTGGGAGGGGAGAAAACCCCAAAATTTGGGGGTGAAAAACGAAAAAATAATTTCCAAAATTTAGAAGAAATTGGGGACCCCCCCAGGGATTTGGGGAGGGGTCGTTCTCACCCCTTCCCCCCCCCCCCAAAAAAAAAAAAAAAATTGGGAAAAAAAACCCCCAAATTTTGGGGATTTTGGGATTTTTTTTTTTTCTATTTTTGCGCCCCCGTGTGGTGAAAAGTTGGAATTGCAGCGCTGCCAATTCCATTTTTTTTTAGGTTTTTTTTTTGCTTTTTTTGGGATTTTTTTCGCTTTTTTGGGGAATTTTTTGGGGATTTTTTGGGGATTTTTTGGGGGATTTTTGGGGATTTTTTGGGGATTTTGGGGGGGTTTTGGGGCGGATTTTGGGGGGGATTTTGGGATTTTTTGGGGATTTTGGGATCAACGCATGCGGTAATCGGTGGAGCAGGAGAGTTCGCAGAGCTGCCCCTTGAAGTCCAAGTCGATGGTGAAGTCCAAATCTCGCTGAGTTTTGGGGAAAAAAATCACAATTTAGGATAAGTGGAAATTCCCAAAAATTCCCTCAAATCCACAGAAAACACCCAAAATTTGAAATAATTAAATTTGCCCTGAAATGTCATCAAAATGTGCCCAAATTTATCCCAAAATTGCCTCAAAATGGCCCTGAAATGCCCAAATTTACCCCAAAATCCCCAAATTTAACCCAAAATTCCTTCA
>JAXCHO010000909.1:0-24774 GCA_036630365.1 Acanthiza pusilla
TGATTTTAGCGATTTTTTGGGGAATTTTGGAGTGGATTTTAGGGGATTTTTGGGTGGATTTAGGGTTATTTTGGCAGGATTTTGGTGGTTATTTTTGGGTTATTTTGGGTGGGATTTTTTTTGGATTTCAGGGTAGATTTGAGGCGATTTTTGGGCTATTTTTGGGCTATTTTTGGGCTATTTTTGGGGTGTCTAACCCCATTTTTTCTGCCCCCAGGGCACGGATGGAGAGCACTTGGGGTCGATTTTAGGGCACTTTTTGGGATATTTTGGGTTTATTTTGGGTGGGATTTTTTTGGGGATTTCGAGGCTATTTTGGGGTGTTTTTTTGGAATATTTTGGGGCATTTCGGGGCGGATTTGGGGTGATTTTTGGGGTAGGTTTAAGGGATTTTTGGGTGGCACTTTGGAGTTATTTTTGGGTAGATTTTAGGCCATTTTTGGGATATTTTTGGGTTTATTTTGGGGTTATTTTGTGTAGGTTTTTTTTTTAAATTTTGGGTTATTTTGGATATTTTTGGGTCATTTTGGGGGTAGATTTTAGGGGATTTTTGGGGGTGGATTTGGGGAAATTTTGGTTATTTTGGGCAGGATTTTGGGCTATTTTTGGGCTATTTTGGGGTTATTTTGGGGTAGATTTTAGGCGATTTTTTGAATTATTTTGGGGCTACTTTGGGATAATATTTGTATGATTTCGGGTGGGATTTTTTGGGGGATTTCGGGGCTATTTTGGGTTGATTTTTGGGGCGATTTTGGGGCTATTTTTGGGCTATTTTGGGGGTTATTTTGGGGGAGATTTTAGGCGATTTTTTGATTTATTTTGGGGATAGTTTTGGGATATATTTGTATTATTTTGGGTGGGATTTATTTGGGATTTCAGGGTAGATTTGAGGCCATTTTTGGGGTGATTTTGGGCTATTTTTGGGGTCCCTAACCCCATTTTTTCCCCCCCAGGGCGCGGACGGCGAGCCTGGCGCCCGCGGAGCTCAAGGTCACTTTGGGGTCAAAGGTGACGAGGGTTCGAGAGGATTCAATGGAGCCCCGGGACCCATCGGCCTCCAGGTCTGACCCAAAAAACCCAAATTCACCCCAAAAAATTAAAGAGAAAAAATTAAAATGGGCACAGAAAAATCCCCGCAAAAAAATAAAAAAAAAAAGTCACAAAAAATCTCAAATTCACTCTAAAAAACCCCAAAACATCACAAAATCCACTCTGAAAAATCCCCAAAAAATCACAAATTCACCCCAAAAATTAGTAAAAAAATTTAAAATGTGCACAGAAAAATCCCCGCAAAAAAAGAAAAAAAAAGTCACAGAAAAATCTCCAAATTCACTCCAAAAAACAAAAAAAAAATCCACCCCAAAGTATAAAAAAAGCGAAAAAATCCACCCCAAAAAATCCCCGCAAAAAGCAAAAAAGAGAAAAAAAACACACAAAAAAAAATTCCATTAAAAACCCAAATTCACCCCCAAAAAATTTGAAAAATCACAGAATTCATCCTGAAAAATCCCCGGAAAATACAAAAAAGAAATCCCATGAAAAAACAAAAAAATTCCCTCAAAAAACCTCAAATTCACCTAAAAAAAAAAAAAAAAAAAAAGAAAAAAATAAACAAAAATCGACCCAGAAAAATCCCCGCAAAAAACAACAAAAAAGTCTCACAAAAACTCCCAAATTCACAGAAAAAAAAAAAACAAAAAAATAAAAAAAAACCGCAAAATGCACCCCAAAAAATCCCCGCAAAAAACAACAAAAATTCCAAAAAAAAGCTCCAAAATTCACTCCAAAAACCAAAGAAATACACCCCAGAAAAACCCCAAAAAATCACAAATTCACCCCGAAAAATCCTCACAAAAAATCACAAAAAACCACAGAAAACCCCAAATTCACCCCAAAAAGAAAAAAAATTACATAAAAATCGCAAAAAGCACAAGAGGTGAAGAAAGCCCAGGGCACATCGGCCTCCAGGTGAGACCCAAAAATACCCAAATTCACCCCAAAAATTAAAGAAAAAAAATTAAAATGGGAACAGAAAAATTCCCGCAAAAAAACAAAAAAAAAAAGTCACAAAACCCTCAAATTCACTCCAAAAAAACCCAAAAAAATCACAAAATCCACTCTGAAAAATCCCCAAAAAATCACAAATTCACCCCAAAAAATAAAAAATAAAAGAATTAAAATGTGCACAGAAAAATTCCTGCAAAAAACAACAAAAAAATTCCAAAAAACAACAAAAAAAAGTCACAAAAAACCTGAAATTCACTCCAAAAAACCCCAAAAAATCACAAAATCCACCCTGAAAAATCCCCAAGAAATCACAAATTCACCCCAAAAAATAAAAATAAAAAAATTAAAATGTGCACAGAAAATTCCCGCAAAAAAAAAAAAAAAAATTCCAAAAAAGCCAAAAAAAGTCACAAAAAGCCTCAAATTCACTCTAAAAACCCCAAAAAATCCACAAAATTCACTCTGAAAAATCCCAAAAAAAAAATCACAAATTCATCCCAAAAATTAGTAAAAAAATTAAAATGTGCACAGAAAAATTCCCCGCAAAAAAACAAACAAAAAAAAGTCACAAAAACCCCTCAAATTCACTCCAAAAAACCTCAAAAAATCACAAAATCCACTCTGAAAAATCCCCAAGAAATCACAAATTCACCCCAAAAAATAAAAATAAAAGAATTAAAATGTGCACAGAAAAATTCCTGCAAAAAGCAAAAAAAAAAAATCTGGCGAAAAACCCGAAGAAAAGTCACAGAAAACCTCAAATTCACTCCAAAAAAACCCCCAAAAAATCACAAAATCCACTCTGAAAAATCCCCAAAAAATCAACCAATTCACCCCAAAAATTAGTGAAAAAATTTTAAATGTGCACAGAAAAATTCCAGCAAAAAACAACACAACAAAAAAAATCCAAAAAACAAAAAAAAAAAGTCACAAAAACCTCAAATTCACTCCAAAAAATCACAAAATCCACTCTGAACAGTCCCCAAAAAATCACAAATTCAGCCCAAAAATTAGTAAAAAAAATTTAAAATTTGCACAGAAAAATTCCCGCAAAAAACAACAAAAAATCTGGCAAAAAACAAAAAAAAAGTTGCAAAAAACCTCAAATTCACTCTAAAAAACCCCAAAAAATCACAAAATCGACTCTGAAAAGTCCCAAAAAAATCACAAATTCACCCCAAAAAATAAAAATAAAAAAATTAAAATGTGCACAGAAAAATTCCCGCAAAAAAACAACAAAAAAAATCCGGCGAAAAACCCGAAAAAAAAGGTCACAGAAAACCTCAAATTCACTCCGAAAAACCCCCAAAAAATCACAAAACCCACTCTGAAAAATCCCCAAAAAAATCACAAATTCACCCCAAAAATTAGTAAAAGAATTTAAAATGTGCACAGAAAAATTCCCGCAAAAAAAGACAAAAAAAATCCGGCAAAAACCCGAAGAAAAGGTCACAGAAAACCTCAAATTCACTCCGAAAAACCCCAAAAAATCACAAAACCCACTCTGAAAAATCCCCAAAAAATCACAAATTCACCCCAAAAATTAGTAAAAGAATTTAAAATGTGCACAGAAAATTCCCGAAAAGTTCCCGAAAAAAGTCACAAAAAATCTCCAAATTCACTCCAAAAAACAAAAAAAAAATCCACCCCAAAGTATAAAAAAGTGAAAAATCACCCCAAAAAATCCCCGCAAAAAGCAAAAAAAAAAAAAAATCCCACCCAAAAAAAAAAAAATCATCCCATTAAAAAAACCCAAATTCACCCCCAAAAGATTTGAAAAATCACTAAATCCACCCCTGAAAAATCCCCGCAAAAAACAGGAAAAAAATCCAGGGGAAAAAAAACCCAAAAAACCAAAAAACCAAAAAAACCAAAAACAACCAAATTCACCCCAAAAAGAAAAAAAATTCTGTAAAAAACACAAAAAGGATTCAGTGGAGCCCCGGGGCACATCAGCCTCCAGGTCTGACCCAAAAATTAAAAAAAAAAATCCCCAAAAATACCCCAAAAATTTAAAAAATTTAAAATTTGCACAGAAAAATTCCCGCAAAAACAAACAAACAAAAATCCGGCAAAAAACCTGAAAAAAGTCACAAAAAACCCCAAATTCACCGCAAAAATTAAAAAAAAAAATAGAAAATGCACCCCGAAAAATTTACAAAATCAGCCCAGAAAAATCCCTGCAAAAAGCAAAAGAAATCCAACAAAAAAAAACCAAAAAATGCCACTAAAAAATGCCCCCAACCCCCCAAAACCAACAAAAAACCCACTCCAAAAAATAAAAAAATTGTCACAAAATTGGCTCCAAAAATTCTCCTCAAAAAACAAAAACAAACCCACAAAAAACCCTCAAATTCACCCAAAAAATAAAAAAAAAAAATCAAAAATCCTTCCTGAAATAGCCCCGCAAAAAGCAAAAAAAAAAAAATCCACAAAAAACTCCATATTCACCCCCAAAAAATAAAAAAAAACCATTAAAAAACCCCAAAAAATCACAAAATTCACACCAAAAAATCCCGCAAAAAACAACCAAATCCCACCAAAAGACCCCAAATTTTCTCCCCCAAAATTCCCCAAAAATTACCAAAAAAATGCCCCAAAATGCCCAAAATTGTCCAAAAATTGCCCAAAATAGCCCAAGAATTGCCAAAAATTGCCGAAGAATTACCCAAAAATGCCCAAAATTGTCCAAAAATTGCTCAAAATTGCACAAAATTGCCCCAAAAATGCCGAAAATTGCCCAAAATTCCCTGAAAATTACCAAAAAAATGCACAAAATTGCCAAAAAATTGCCCAAAATGCCCCAAATAGCCCAAGAATCACACAAAATTGCAAAAAAATTCCCAAAAAATGCCCAAAATTGCCCATGAATTACCAAAAATTGCCCCAAAAATGCTCAAAATTGTCCAAAATAATCCAAAAATTGCCCAAAATTACATAAAATTGCCAAAAAATGCCCAAAATTGCCCAAAAATTACTCCATAAAATGCCCCAAATTGTCCAAAACTTGCCCAAAATTGCACAAAATTGCCCAAAAATTGCCTAAAATTGCTCAAAATTGCCAAAAATTGCCCAAAAATCACCAATAATTGCTCAAAATTGCCCAAAATTGCCCAAAATTGCCCAAAAATTACCAAAAAATTGCTCAAAATTGCCAAAAATTGCCAAAAAAAATTGCTGGAAATTGCCAAAAAAATGCCGGAAAATTGCCCCAAAATTGCTCAATATAGCAAAAAATTGCCTGAAAATTACCCCAAAAATGCCCAAAATTGAAAAAAAAAAACCAAAAAAAGACAAAAATAGCCCAAAATTGCCCAGTAATTGCCAAAAATTGCGGAAAAATCGCCAAAAATTGCCGAATTTTGCCAAATAATGCCCAAAATTGCCAAAAAAATTGCCGAAGATTGTCAGAAATTGCCAGAAATTGCCCGAAATTGTCGAAAATTGCTGAATTTTGCCGAATTTTGCCGAATTTTGCCGAATTAATTCCCGCAGGGCTCTCCGGGTCCCGCGGGGGACAAGGGCGAGACAGGAGACGTGGGACCTCTGGTGAGGGAACTGGGACCCCAAAATTCCCCAAAAAATTCCCCAAATTCCCCCAAATCCCCCAAATCCTCATTCCCCATCCCCCCAAAATCCAATCGCAAAAATTCCATCCCAAAATTCCCCGAAATTCCCCTCCCCATCCCCCAAAAATCCCAAACTTTCTGCCCCCAAATTCCCCTCCCCCAGCTCCCCAAAATCCAATCCCAAAGTTCCCCAAAATTCCCAAAATTCCCCTCCCCCATCCCAAAATTTGCAAAGTTTTCCACCCCAAAATTCCCCTGATTTTCCCCAAATTCGCCCAAAATTCCCATCCCAAAATCCCCCAAAACCCCATCTGAAAATTGCCCAAAATTCCCCAAATTCCCCTCCCCCATCCCCCAAAAATCCAATCCCAAAATTCCCTGAAATTCCCCAAATTTCCATCCCAAAATTCCCCTCCCCAACCCCAAAATTTGCAAAATTCTCTGCCCCCAAAATTCACCCGGATTTCCCCAATATTCCCCAAATTTCCATTGCAAAATTCCCCAAAATTCCCCTCCCCCATCCCCCAAAAAATCCCAGCTCCAAATTCCCCAAAATCCCCGAAAATTCCCCAAACTCCCCTCCCCCAAATTCCCATCCCCCAAAAATCCAATCCCAAAAATTCCATCCCAAAATCCCCAAAATCCCATCCCAAAATTCCATGAAATTCCCCAAATTTCCATCCCAAAATTCCCCTCCCCATCCCAAAATTTGCAAAGTTTTCCACCCCAAAATTCCCCTGATTTTCCCCAAATTCCCCCAAAATTCCCATCCCGAAATCCCCCAAAGTTCCCATCCCCAAATTCCCAAGGTTTTGCACCCCAAAATTCCCCAAATTCCCCCGAAACCCCCAAATTCCCCTCCCCCACCCCCCAAAAATCCAATCCCAAAAATTCCATCCCAAAATTCCCCAAAATTCCCCAAAATTCCCCAAAATTCCCCAAAATTCCCCAAAATTCCCCAAAATTCCCCAAATTCCCTTCCCAAAGTCCCCTGAAATTCCCCAAATTTCCCCTAATTTCCCCAAATTTCCCCCCAAATCCCAAAAAAATCCCCAATTCCCCAAAATTCCCCTCTCTGCTCCCAAAATCCCCAAAATTTCCCCAAATTTCCTCTAAAAGTCCCAAAAATTCCCCCAAATTCCCTTCCCCAATCCCAAAATTCCCAAAATTCCCTGATTTTCCCCTAAAATTCCCAAAAATCCCCTGCCCCACCCCAAATTTTCCCCCAATTCTCCTCCCCCACCCCAAAATTCCCCTAAAGTTCCCCAAATTTCCCCCAAATCCCCAAAATTCCCTGAAATGCCCCAAAATTCCAAAAAATCCCCAAATTTCCCAAAATTCCTCCCAATTTCCCCCCAAATTCCCTTCCCCCACCCCGAATTTTCCCCCTAATTCTCCTCCCCAATCCTAAAATTCCCAAAATTTCCCCAAATCCCCTCCCCCATCCCCAAAATTCTTTGAAATTCCAAAAAAATTCCCAAAAATTCCCCTCCCCCACTCCCCAAAATGCCCCAAATTCCCAAAATTCCCCAAATTTTCCCCAAATTTCCCAGAATTCCCCCCAAAATTCCCCCAAATTCCCCCAAATTTTCCCCTAAAATTCCCAAAATTCCCAAATTTTCCCAAATTTTTCCCCCAGGGCCCCCCTGGCCCCCCCGGGCCCCGCGGTCCTTCCGGAGCCTCCGGAGCTGACGTGAGTCCAAAATTCAAAAAAAAATTCCCCAAAAATTCCAAAAAAATCCCAAAAATTCTCCAAAAATGTGGGGTGAGCCTCCCCCGCCCTTTTCCCAAAAAAAAAATCCCAAAAATTTCCCAAAAATTCCCAAATTTAGGGACCCCAAGGACCCCCCGGAGGCGTCGGGAATTTGGGACCTCCCGGGGAGAAGGTAAGAGCCAAAATTTTGGAGAATTTTGGGAGAATTTTGGGGTAAATTTGGGGGAAATTTGGGGATTTTGGGGGAAAATATTGGGGAATTTTGGGGATTTTGGGGAATTTTGGGGATTTTTAGAAAATTTGGGGGGAAATTTGGGGAAATTTGAGAAATTTTTGGGAAATTGGGGGGCAATTTTGGGAGATTTTCACGGGATTTTGGGGACTCCGGGGGATTTTGGGAATTTCAGGGGATTTGGGGGCATTTTGGACATTTTTGTGATTTTGGGGATTTTTGGGATTTCGGGGAATTTGGGAGAAGTTTTGGGAAATTTGGGGAATTTGAGGGAAATGTGGAGATTTTTGGGATTTGGGGGATTTTGGGGATTTTGGGAATTTGGGAATTTGGGGGGTTTTGGGGATTTTGGGGCACTTGGGGAATTTTGGAGGATTTTAGGGATTTGGGGATTTTGAGGGAATTTGAGGGATTTGGGGCTATTTGGAGATTTTGGGAATTTTTTTGAATTTTGGGTATTTGGGGATTTTGGGAAATTTTGGGGATTTTGGGGGGATTTTACTGATTTTAGGGATTTTGGGGGTTTGGGGGATTTTCTTGGGATTTTGGGGAATTTAGGGATTTGGAGGATTTGGGGGATTTGGGGGAATTTGCAGATTTTTGGGGATTTTGGGGGATTTTGGAGGATTTGGGGGTTTTGGGGGATTTTGGGGGATGTTAGGGATTAGTGGAAATTTTGGGGAACTTTGGGGATTTTCAGAATTTTGGGAATTTGGGGATTTGGGGGAATTGAGGATTTTGGGGATTTGGGGGATTTTAGGCATTTCGGGGCATTTTGGCAAAATTTGGGGATTTTTGGGGGGAATTGTGGGGATTTGGGGAATTTGGGATTTTGGAATTTTGGGAGGATTTTGGGGAATTTTGGGATCTCTCCGCAGGGTGATCCCGGCGAGCCTGGAACAGTCGGAATTCCCGGAGAGCCTGGAGCTAAGGTGAGCCCAAAAAACCCAAAATCCCAAAATCCCAAAACCCCAAACATTTCGGGGCCCATCCCGAATTTTCCCGAATTTTCCTGATTTTTTTCCTGAATTTTTCCTGAATTTTTTCTGAATTTTCCCAGATTTTCCCCAAATTTGCCCCGAATTTTCCCCAAACTTTCCCCCCATTTTCCCCCACTTTCCCCCGATTTTCCTGAATTTTCCCCAAATTTTTCCTGAATTTTCCCCAAACTTTCCCCATATTTTTTCCCAAATTTTCCCCAATTTTTCCCCAAACCTTTCCCGAATTTTCCCCATAATTTTCCCAAATTTTCCTCACATTTCCCCGAATTTCCCCAAACTTTTCCCGAGCTTTTCCCCAATTCCCCCCAAATTTCCCCTGATTTTTCCCCAAATTCTGCCCGAATTTCCCCTGAATTTTCCCCAACTTTTCCCTGAATTTCCCCTGATTTTTCCCTTTCTTTTCCCGAATTTTCCCTGAACTTTCCCCAAATTTCCCCCAAATGTGTCCAGAATTTTCCCTGAATTTTCCCCAAACTTTTCCTGAATTTCTCTGAATTTTTCCCAAATTTCCCTGAATTTTTCCTCAATTATTCCCAAATTCTCCCCGAACTTTTCCCAAATTTTCCCTAAATTTTCCTCCAATTTTCCACAAATTTTCACAGATTTTCCCCAAATTTCCCCAAACATTCCCTGAATTTTCCTCAAATTTCCCCAAACTTTCCCCAAACTTTCCCCAAATTTTCCCCAAATATTCCCTGACTTTTTCCCTATTTTTTCCCAAACTTTTCCTCAAACTTCCCCCAAATTCTCCCTGAATTTTCTCCTGATTTTCCCCCAAATTTTCTCCCAATTTCCTCTCCATTTTTCCTGAAATTTTCCTGAATTTCCCCCTAATTCCCCCAAATTTTCCTCATATTTCCCCCAAATTTCCCCCAAACCTTTCCCGAATTTCTCCCGAATCTTTCCCCAACTTTTCCCTTTTTCCCCTGAAATTTTCCCCAAATTTCTCCCAAATTTTTCCCCAACTTTTCCTTTTTTCCCCCAAACTTTCCTCCAATTTTTCCCGAATTTTCCCCAAATTGTCCCGAACTTTCCCCAAACTTCCCCCGAATTTCCCCCAAATTTTCCCTGATTTTTTTCCCTATTTTTTCCTAAACTTTTCCCTTTTTTCCCCCAAATTCTCTGTAAATTTCCCCTGATTTTTCCCCTGGATTCCCCCCCAATTTCCCATTTCCCCCCAAATTCCCCCCAAATTTCCCCGAATTTTCCCCCCAAACTTCCCCTGAATTCCCCCCGAATTTCCCCCAATTTTTTCCCTATTTCCCCCAAATTTCCCCTGATTTTTTTCCCTATTTTTCCCCAAACTTTCCCCAAATTTCCCCCAATTTTTCCCCAATTTTTCCCCAAATTTCCCCCAATTTTTCCCCAATTGTTCCCTAATTTTCCCCAAATTTTCCCCGAATTTTCCCCAAATTTCCCCCAATTTTTCCCCAAATTTCCCCCCAATTTTTCCCCAAATTTTCCCCTAATTTTCCGGAACGTTCCGGCTCTTTCCGGCAGGGTCCGCGCGGCGATCGCGGTGCCAAGGGCGAGTGTGGAGCCTCGGGGGCCGCGGGACCCCCGGGGGGCAAAGGTCCCCCCGGCGACGATGGCCCCAAGGGCAACCCCGTGAGTCCCAAAATCCCCAAAATCCCCAAAAATTCCCAAAAATTCCCAAAAATTCCCCAAAATTCCCCAAAAAATCCCGAAATTCGGGGGTTCCTAACCGAAATTTTGGGGTTTTTCTGCTTTTTTTTTAGGGTCCCGTGGGATTTCCCGGAGATCCTGGACCGCCCGGAGAGATGGGACCCAGGGTGAGCAGAAATTCCCGAAAAATTTGGGATTTGGGCCTGAAAAATTTGGGATTTGGGCCTGAAAAATGTGGGGTTTGGGCCTGAAAAAATTGGGATTTGGGCCTGAAAAATGTGGGATTTGGGCCTGAAAAAATTGGGATTTGGGCCTGAAAAATTTGGGATTTGGGCCTGGAAAATCGGGAATTTGTTCCAAAAAAATCGGGGATTTAGTCCCAAAAAAATTAGGGATTTGGGAATGTGAGACTGGGGATTTGTTCCTGAAAATTGCAGGATTTGTTCCCAAAGAATTGGGGATTTAGTCCTGAAAAATCTGGGATTTCGTCCCAAAAAAAAATCTGGGAATTGGCCCTGAAATATTAGGGACTTGGTCCCAAAAATTCCGGGATTTGGTCCCAAAGAACCGGGGATTTATTCCCGAAAAATCAGGGATTTGTTCCCAAAAAATTTGGGATTTTGTCCTGAAAGTATCTGGGGTTTCTTCCTGAAAAATCAGGGATTTGTTCCCAAAAATTCCAGATTTATTCCCAAAAAAATCCGGGATTTGTTCCCAAAGAATTGTGGATTTATTCCCGAAAAATCGGGGATTTGGGCCTGAAAAAATTTGGGATTTGGGCCTGAAAAAAATTGGGATTTGGGCCTGAAAAATTTGGGATTTGGGCCTGAAAAATATGGGATTTGGTCCTGAAAATTCTGGATTTGGTCCCAAAAAAATCTGGGAATTTGGTCCTGAAAATTTTGGAATTTGTTCCCAAAAAATCGAGGATTTGGTCCCCAAAAATCGGGGATTTGTTCCCAAAGAATTTGGGATTTGTTCCCCAAAAAAATCCGGAATTTTTTCCAGGAAAAATGGGGATTTGTTCCGGAAAAATCGGGGAATCGGTCCCGAAAAAAATTGGGATTTGGGCCTGAAAAATGTAGGATTTGGTCCTGAAAATTCTGGGATTTGGTCCCAAAAAATTGGGGATTTGTTTCTGAAAAATCTGGGGATTTGTGTCCGAAAAAATCTGGGAATTGGTCCTGAAAAATTAGGGATTCGATTAAAAAAAAAAATATTGGGATTTGGTCCCGAAAATTCCGGGATTTGGTCCCGAAAAAAATGTAGGAATTCGTCCTGAAAAATCGGGGATTTATTCCTGAAAAATCGGGGATTTGTTTAAAAAAAAAAATTGGGATTTGTTCCCCAAAAAATCAGGATTTGTTCCCGAAAAATCACGGATTTTTGGGACTGTGGGATCAGGGGAATTTTGGGGGGAAATCGCTGATTTTTGGGGTAAAATCTTGGGATTTTGGGGTAAAATCGCAGATTTTTGGTGTAAAATCTTGGGATTTTGGGGTAAAATCTTGGGATTTTGGGGTAAATTTTGGGATTTTGGGGTAAAATCGCAGACTTTTGGTGTAAAATCTTGGGATTTTGGGGTAAAATAATGGGATTTTGGGGTAAATCTTGGGATTTTGGGGTAAAATCTTTGGATGTTGGGGTAAATCTTGGGATTTTGGGGTAAATCTTTGGATTTTGGGGTAAATTTTGGTATTTTTGGTTTCCGCAGGGCCAGGACGGAGCCAAGGGCGAGCGCGGCGAGGACGGAGAGCCTGGGGAGACGGTGAGAGCCAAATTCCCGAATTTCGGGAAAATTTGGGATCCCGAATCTTCAGGATTTGCCGAAATTCAGGAAATTTGGGATCCCAGTTTCGGGGAATGTTGGGATCCCATTGGTCAGGAATTTCAGGATCCCAAATCTTTGGGAATTTTAGGATTCCAGTCTTGGGGAAATTCGGGATCTGATCGGTGGGAATTTTGGGATTATGATCCCTGGGAAATTTGGGATCCCAATCTTTTGGAGTTTGGGATCCTCTTGGTTGAGAATTTTGGGATCCCAATCTTTGGGAATTCCAGGATCCCAAACCTCGAGAATTCCGAAAGCTTGGCAATTCTTGAATCCCAAATCTTTGGAATTCCTAAAACTCAGGAATTGGGGGATCCCAAACCTCGGCAATTCCAGAATCCCGAATTTTGGGAATTCCCGATCCCAAATTTTCCCTGTTTTTTCCTCCTCAGGGCTCTCCAGGACCCACGGGCGAGAACGGCCCCCCCGGGCCCCTCGGGAAGAGGGTAAAAAAAAGGGAAAAAAGACGGGGAAAATCCCGGGAAAATCCTGGGAAAAATATGGGGAAAACCTCGGGGAAATTCCAGAAAAAATCGGGAAAATCCTGGGGAAAAACCGGGGAAATCCAGGGGAAAAAACCCAGGAAAACCTCGGGAAAAAAACTGGGAAAATCCCAGAAAAAAAACCTAGGGAAAATCCAGGGGAAAAAAATGGGGAAAAACCTCGGGGAAATCCTGGGAAACCTGGGAAAATCCTGAAAAAAACCCGAGGAAAATCCTGGGAAAACCCCAGGAAAAATCCCAGGAAAAACTCGGGGAAAATCCTGGGGAAAAAAATGGGAAAAACTCAGGGAAAATCCTGGGGAAACCTCATGAAAACCTGGAGGAAACTCAGGAAAATCCTGGGAAAAATCCCAGGGAAATCTCGGGAAAATCCCGGGAAAATCTCGGGAAAATCTCGGGAAAAGCTCAGGAAAATCCAGGGAAAACTCGAGCAAACCTTGGGGAAAACCCCAGGGAAATGTCAGGAAAACTTCAGGAAAAAATCCCAGGAAAAGCTTGGGAAAATATCAGAAAAACCCTAGGGAAAACCTTGGGAAAATCCCGGGGAAAAAAGGGAAAAACCACGGGAAAATCCTGGAAAAAATACCGGGAAAACCTCCGAAAAATCCCAGGAAAATCCTGGGAAAACCTCGGGAAAAATCCCAGGAAAAACTCGGGGAAAATCTTGGGAAAATACCAGGAAAAAAACCCAAAAAAACGGGAAAACCTCTGGAAAACTCCGGGAAAATCCTGGAAAAAATACTGGGAAAATGCCAGGAAAATATTGGAAAAACTCGGGGAAGAATCCTGGGAAAACCTTGGGAAAAATCGTGGGGAAATTCCTGGGAAAAATCCCAGGAAAACCCTGGGAAAATCCTGGGAAAATCCCAAATCCTGAACCCTTCCTGGCCCTTCCCAATCCCATTTCCCCCAAATTTTCCTCCCATTTTCCCCATTTTCTCTCCACATTTTTCCCCATTTTTTACATTTTTCTCCCAATTTTTCCCATTTTCCCCCATTTTTTACATTTTTTCCCCCATTTTTTCCCATTTTTCCCATTTCCCCCCGATTTTTTCCCCATTTCTCTCCCCATTTTCCCCCATTTTTTACATTTTTCCTTATTTTCCCAATTTCGCCATTTTTCCCCCCAATTCCCCAATTTCCCCCATTTTTCTCCCAAATTTCCCCATTTTTCTCCATTTTCCCCCAATTTTCCCCCGAATTTTTCACCATTCTTCGTCCAATTTCCCTCTATTTTTCTCCCAATTTTTCCCCATTTTTTCCCAATTTTACATTTTTTCCCCCACTTTTCCCCATTTTTTTGCATTTTTCCCCGATTTTCCCATTTTTTTCCCATTTTCTCCCAATTTTTCCCAATTTCCCCCATTTTTCCCCATTTCCGGCAGGGCCCGCTGGGTTCCCGTGGCCCCGAGGGTCGCCAGGGCGAGAAAGGAGCCAAGGTCAGTGACCCCAAAAAATCCCAAAATTTGGGGTTGGGAACCCCAAAAATTTGGGATTGTGAGGGTTGGGATGATCCCAAAAAATCCCCAAAAAAATACCCAAAATTTTAAAAAAATCCCCCAAAAAATCCCCAAGAAATCCCAAAAAATTGCTCAAAAAATCCCCAAAAAATCCCAAAATTTGGGGTTGGGACCCAAAAATTGGGGTTGGGACCCAAAAATGAGGGATTGGAATGAAAAATTTGGGGTTGGGACACAAAATTTGGGGTTGGGACCCAAAATTTGGGGTTGGGACCCAAAATTTGGGATTGGGACCCAAAATTTGGGATTGGGACACAAAATTTGGGATTGGAATGAAAAAATTTGGGATTGGGAACCCCAAAATTTGGGATCCTGAGGGTTGGGAAGATCCCAAAAAATAATTAAAAAAAAGCAAAAAACCCCAGAAAATTAAAAAAAAAATCTCCAAAATCCCAAAATAATCCCCCAAAAAATCCCAAAAATTCCCCAAAAATCCCCAAAAATAATTTAAAAAACCCTGAAAAAAAAAAACCAAAAAAATCCCAAAAAATCCCGGAATTCTGTGTGGGATCCCGAGGGTCGGAATGATCCCAAAAAAATCCAAAACATCCCCCCAAAAATCCCCAAAAAATTATTTTAAAATTAAAAAAAAATTTAAAAAAAACCTAAAACATCCCAAAAAATCCCCAAAAAATCACCAAAAATCCCAAAAAAAATCCCCCAAAAATTAAAAAAAAAAAAAAACCAAACCAAAATCCCCCAAAATTCCAAAAAATTTCCCGGAATTCCTCAGGGGGAGCCGGGATCCGTGGGAGCCCCCGGGAAAACAGGAGCTGTGGGACCCTCGGGAATTCCCGGGAAATCAGGAACTGACGGAATCCGGGGGCTGCCGGGGGCTGTGGTGAGTGTGACCCCGAAATTCGGGATTTGGGACGGGAAATTTGGGAATTGGGAACTGAAATTTGGGATTTGGGACAAAAATTTGGGATTTGGGACAAAAATTTGGGATTGGGAACCCCAAAATGTGGATTTGGGACTCAAAAATTGGGATTTGGGATGGGAAATTTGGGATTTGGGACAAAAATTTGGGAATTGGGATGGGAAATTTGGGATTCAAATTGAAAATTTGGGATTTGGGATGGAAATTTGGGATTTGGGACGAAAATTCAGGATTTGGGATGGGAAATTTGGGATCAGGAACCCCAAAATTTGGGATGTGGGAACTGAAATTTGGGATTGGGAACCCCAAAATGTGGATTTGGGACTCAAAAATTGGGATTTGGGATGGGAAATTTGGGATTTGGGACAAAAATTTGGGATTTGGGATGGGAAATTTGGGATTCAAATTGAAAATTTGGGATTTGGGAACTGAAATTTGGGATTTGGAACCCCAAAATGTGGATTTGGGACTCAAAAATTGGGATTTGGGATGGGAAATTTGGGATTTGGGACGGGAAATTTGGCGTTGGGACCAAAAATTGGGGATTTAGACAAAAATTTGGGGATTTGGGCTTGAAAATTTGGGATTGGGAACCCCAAAATTTGGGATTTGGGATGGGAAATTTGGGATGGGGAGCCCCAGATTCTGGGAATTCCCGGAAAATCGGGAACTGACGGAATCCGGGGGCTGCCGGGGGCTGTGGTGAGTGTGACCCCGAAATTCGGGATTTGGGATGGAAAATTTGGGATTTGGGACCAAAAATTGGGATTTGGGATGGGAAATTTGGGATTTGGGACAAAAAATTGGGAGATTGGGACAAAAATTCTGGGATTGGGGGCAAGGAATTTGGGATTGGTATCTAAAATGTAAGGTTGGGACCAAAATTTTGGGATTGGGACAAGGAATTTTGGGATTGAGACCCAAAATGTGGGATTGGGAATCCCAAAATTTGGGATTTGGGACAAAAATTGGGGATTTGGGATGGAAAATTTGGGGTCAGGAACCCCAGAATTTGGGATTGGGACGAAAGAAATGTGGGATTGGAAAGCAAATTGTGGGATCGGGACATCGATTTTGGGATTGGGGACACCAAATTTTGGGATTGGGACTCGAAATTCTGGGATTGAGGAAGTGAAATCTGGGATTGGGATCCGAAAAATGGGATCGGGAACCGAAATTTTGGGATTGGGACTTGAAATTTTGGGATTCGGGGTGGGAAATTTGGGATTGGGGACATGAAATCTGGGATTGGAATCCCAAAAAAAAAGTGTGATCAGGACTCGAAAATTCTGGGATTGGGACCCAAAATGTGGCACTGGGAACCCCAAAATTTGGGATTTGGGATGGGGAAATTGGGATGGCGAACCCCAAATTGTGGGAATTCCCGGGAAATCAGGAACTGACGGAATCCGGGGGCTGCCGGGAGCTGTGGTGAGCGTGACCCCGAAATTCGGGATTTGGGATGGGAAATTTGGGATTTGGGATGGGAAATTTGGGATTTGGGATGGGAAATTTGGGATTTGGGAACTGAAATTTGGGATTTGGGATGGGAAATTTGGGATTTGGGAGCTGAAATTTGGGATTGGGAAGCCCAAAATGTGGATTTGGGACTCAAAAATTGGGATTTGGGATGGGAAATTTGGGATTTGGGATGGGAAATTTGGGATTTGGGATGGGAAATTTGGGATTTGGGATGGGAAATTTGGGATTCAAATTGAAAATTTGGGATTTGGGATGGAAATTTGGGATTTGGGACAAAAATTCAGGATTTGGGATGGGAAATTTGGGATCAGGAACCCCAAAATTTGGGATTTGGGAACTGAAATTTGGGATTTGGGACCCCAAAATGTGGACTTGGGACTCAAAAATTGGGATTTGGGATGGGAAATTTGGGATTTGGGACTCCAAATTTGGCGTTGGGACCAAAAATTGGGGATTTAGACAAAAATTCGGGGATTTGGGCTTGAAAATTTGGGATTGGGAACCCCAAAATTTGGGATTTGGGATGGGAAAATTGGGATGGGGAACCCCAAATTGTGGGAATTCCTGGAAAATCGGGAACTGACGGAATCCGGGGGCTGCCGGGAGCCGTGGTGAGTGTGAAATTCGGGATTTGGGATGGGAAATTTGGGATTGGGAACCCCAAAATGTGGATTTGGGACTCAAAAATTGGGATTTGGGATGGGAAATTTGGGATTTGGGATGGGAAATTTGGGATTCAAATTGAAAATTTGGGATTTGGGATGGGAAACTTGGGATTCGGGACAAAAATTCAGGATTTGGGATGGGAAATTTGGGATCAGGAACCCCAAAATTTGGGATTTGGGAACTGAAATTTGGGATTGGGAACCCCAAAATGTGGATTTGGGACTCAAAAATTGGGATTTGGGGTGGGAAATTTGGGATTTGGGACAAAAATTTGGGATTTGGGATGGGAAATTTGGGATTTGGGATGGGAAATTTGGGATTCAAATTGAAAATTTGGGATTTGGGATGGGAAATTTGGGATCAGGAACCCCAAAATTTGGGATTTGGGAACTGAAATTTGGGATTTGGAACCCCAAAATGTGGATTTGGGACTCAAAAATTGGGATTTGGGATGGGAAATTTGGGATTTGGGATGGGAAATTTGGGATTGGGACAGGAAATTTGGGATTTGGGATGGGAAATTTGGGATTCAGATTGAAAATTTGGGATCGGGACAAAAACTCTGAGATTGGGGACCAAAAATTTGGGGTTGGGACTCAAAATTCTGGGATTGGGACTTGAAAATTTGGGATTTGGGATGGGAAATTTGGGATTGGAATTGAAAATTTGGGAATGGGACTGAAGGTGTGGGACCGGGATTTGAAATTTGAGATTGAAACCAAAACTATGAGATGGGGAACCCCAAAATTTGGGATTGGGGGCACGGAATTTGGGATTGGGGACACAGAATTTGGGATTGGGGACACAGAATTTGGGATTGGGGACACGGAATTTGGGATTGGGGACACGGAATTTGGGACTGGGGACATGGAATTTGGGATTGGGGACATGGAATTTGGGATCGGGAACCCCAAAATTTGGGATTGGGACCAAAAATAAGAGATTGGGACAAAAATTCTGGAATTGAAGCAAAAAAATAGTGAGATTGGGACCCGAAAATTCTGAGATTGGGATCCCCAAATTCCGGAATTTGCCACCCGTGGGATCCGTGGTGAGTGCGATCCCAAAAATTTGGGATTTGGGACAAAAAATTGGGATCAGGATCGAAATTCTGGGATTGGGAACCCTAAAATTTGGGTTTGGGGCAAAAATTGTGCGACTGGGACATGGAATTTGGGATTGGGACTCGAAATTTTGGGATTGGGAAACCAAAAATGTGGGGTTGGGACAGCAAAATTGGGATGGGGAACGTCAAATTGGAATTTGGACCAAAAATTTGGGGTTGGGACTGAAAATTCTGTGATTGGGAACCCCAAAAATTTGGGATTGGGAGAGGAAATTGTGGGACCGGAAATGTTGGGATTGGGGATTCCCAAAATTTGGGATTTGGGATGGGAAATTTGGGATAGGGACCGTAGGAATTGTGGGATTGGGACCTGAATTCTGGGACTGGGAACCCCAAAACTGTGGGATCAGGATCTGAAATTTTGGGAATTGGGATGGGAATTTTGGGGCTGGGGTTCCCGAATTTTGGGATTTTTGGGTTTTTGTTCCCAGGGCGAGCAGGGGAAGCCTGGACGGCCTGGCCCTGCAGGACCCCCCGGGCCTGTGGTGAGTGACCCAGAGAGACCCCGAAAACACCCCAAAAATACCCCAAAAATCCCCAAAAATGGGATCCCAAAAATCCCCAAAAATCCCCAAAAATGGGATCCCAAAAATCCCCAAAAAATCCCCAAAAATCCCCAAAAATGGGATCCCAAAAATCCCCAAAAATCCCCAAAAATGGGATCCCAAAAAATGGGATTGGGAAAAGAATGGGATCCCAAAAAGTTGGGGAATCCCAAAAAAATGGGAATCCCCAAAAATGGAAATCCCAAAAATGGGGTCATAAAAAAAAAAAAGAGAATCCCAAAAAATGGGAATCCCAAAAAATGGGAATCCGGAAATATGGGATCCCAAAAAATGGGGAATCCCCAAAAAACTGGGATCCCGAAAAATGGGATCAGGAAAAGAAAAGGGATTCCCAGAGAAGTGGAATCCCAAAAAATGGGATCCTGGAAAACAGGATTGGAAAGAAAACAGGATCCAAAAAAAAGGAATCCCAAAAAATGGCATCCCAAAAAGTGGGGATCCGGAAAAATGGGAATCCTGAAGAAACGGGATGGGGGGAAAAATAGGGATCCCTAAAAAATTAGGATCTCGAAAAATCTGGATTTAAAAAAAATGGGGATCCTAAAAAAAAAGGGAAATCCCTAAAAACGGGATCCTAAAAAAATGGGATTGGGAAAAACCGGGATCCCAAAAAACGGGAATCCCAAAAAAGGTGGAATCCCCCCAAAAAAGGGATTAAAAAAAATGCAATCCCAAAAAATGGGGAATCCCCCCCCAAAAAAGGGATGGCAAAAAGATGGGATTGCAAAAAAATGGGGATCCCAAAAAATGGAGATCCCCAAAAAAAGGGGAATCCCAAAAAATGGGATTAAAAAAACCCCAGGATCCCGAAAAATGGGATCCCAAAAAAAAGGAGATTTTGAAAAATGGGATCCCAAAAAAAGGGATCAAAAAAATAAATGGGGATCCGAAAACCTGGGCATGCGGAAAAACGGGGGTCCCCGAAAAATGGGGAATCCCAAAAAATGGGAATCCCAAAATAGGGGAATCCCGAAAAATGGAATCCCAAGAAATGGGAATCCTGAAAAAAATGGGATCCAAAAAAAAAAGGAGATTCCAAAAAAAGGGAATCCCAAAAAATGGAATCCCAAAAAATTTGGGATCAAAAAAAAAAAAAAAAAAACAACCCCGGGGTCGCTGAAAAAGGGATCCTAAAAAATTTGAGATCCTGAAAAAGGGAATCCCAAAAAAATAAGAAAAAAGGAAAAAAAGGGAAAAGGGAAAAAAAGGAAAAAACCGGAGATCAAAAAAGGGAAGGAATCCCAAAAAAACCCCTGGATTTAAAAAAATGGGATCCCGAAAAATGGAGATCCCCCCAAAAAAGGGGGAACTCCAAAATTTGGGATCCCAAATTTGTTCCCAAATTTGGAATTTTTTCTTTGGGCAGGGCCCCCCGGGGCTGCCGGGGCTGAGGGGAGACAGCGGCGCCAAGGGAGAGAAGGTGAGGCACCCCGAAATCCCAAAAAACCACCCCAAAATACCCAAAAATCCTCCCCAAAATCCCTTTAGGAACCCCAAAATATCCAAAAATTCTCTCAGAACTCCCAAAAGCCCCAAAATCCTCCCCAGAATTCCCCAAATCCCAAAATTCCCCCAAAACTCCCCAAAATTCTCCCAGAATTACCCAAATCCCTCCCAAAATCCCTCCCAGAATTCCCAGAATCCCCAAAATTCCCCCAAAACTCCCAAAAATTATCTGAGAATTCCCCAAAATCCCTCCCAAAATCCCCAAATCCCTCCCACAATTCCCCAAACCCCCAATTTTTTCCCAATTTTCCCCAAAATTCTGATTTTTCCCATTTTTCCGGCAGGGCCACCCGGGGCTGATCGGATTGATCGGAGCCCCCGGAGAGCAGGGGGACAAGGGGGACAGGGGGCGGCCAGGGCCCCCCGGAAACCCCGGGAGGAAGGGCGAGACGGTGAGAAATTGGGGGAATTTTGGGGGGAAAAATGGAGATTTTGGGAAAAATCCTGAAAAAATGGAATTTTGGGGGAAAAAACCTGAAAAAATCGGATTTTGGGCCAAAAAATTGTGAAAAAAAAGGGAACAGGGGGCGGCCAGGGCCCCCCGGGACCCCCGGGAGGAAGGGCGAGTCGGTGAGAAAATCGGGGATTTTGGGGAGAAAAAATGGGATTTTGGGAAAAATCCTGAAAAAATGGAATTTTGGGGGAAAAAACCTGAAAAAAATGGGATTTTGGGCTAAAAAATTGCGAAAAAAAAGGGAACAGGGGGCGGCCAGGGCCCCCCGGGACCCCCGGGAGGAAGGGAGAGTCGGTGAGAAAATCGGGGATTTTGGGGAGAAAAAATGGGATTTTGGGAAAAAACGGAATTTTGGGGAAAAAAACCCGGAAAAAAACGGATTTGGGGCAGAAAAATGGCAAAGGAATGGGATTTGGGGGCGGCCAGGATCCCCCAGGACCTCCGGAAAAAAGGCAGACAAGGTGAGAAATTGGGGTGAAAATCGGGGATTTTGGGAAAAAATGAAATTTTGGGGAAAAAACATGAAAAAAATGGGATTTTGGGCCAAAAAAATGGCAAAAAAAAAAAAGGATTTTGGGGGTGGCCCGGACCCCCCGGGAGCGGCAGGAGCAAGGGAGAGTCGGTGAGGAATTGGGGAATTTTGGGGTGAAAATCGGGGATTTTGGGAAAAAACGGAATTTTGGGAAAAAATCCTGAAAAAAAAGGGATTTGGGGAAAAAAATCCCGAAAAAAAGGAGATTTTGGGGCTATAAAATGGGAATTTGGGAGGGGACAAGGGGGACAGGGGGCGGCCAGGGCCCCCCGGGAGCCCCGGGAGGAAGGGAGAGTCGGTGAGAAAATCTGAGATTTTGGGAAAAATATAGAAAAAATGGAATTTGGGGAAAAAAACCCGAAAGGAATCGGGTTTTGGGCTGAGAAATGGCCAAAAAAAAAGGGATTTTGGGAGGGAAAAATGCAAAAAACCAGTAGGGTTTGGGGGAAGGGAAATCCCAAAAAAATGGGGTTTGGAAATAGGAAATCCCCAAAAATGGAAATTCAAGGATTTTGGGAACTAAAATTTCAAAAAATTGGGATTTTGGGGAAAAATCGCGAAAAAAAATCGGATTTTGGAGCCGAAAAATGGCAAAAATAAAAGGGACAGGGGGCGGCCAGGGCCCCCCGGGAGCCTCGGGAAAAAGGGCGAGACGGTGAGAAAATCGGGAATTTTGGGGTGAAAAAAAAGGGATTTTGGGAAAAATCCTGAAAAAATGGAATTTTGGGGGAAAAAACCTGGAAAAAAAGGGATTTTGGGAAAAATCCTGAAAAAATGGAATTTTGGGGGAAAAAACCTGGAAAAAAAGGGATTTTGGGCCAAAAAATGATGAAAAAAAAAGGTGACGGGGGTGGCCAGGGCCCCCCGGGAACCCCGGGAAAAAGGGAGAATCGGTGAGAAATTGGGGAATTTTGGGGTGAAAAATCGAGATTTTGGGAAAATATTTTTAAAAATTGGGATTTGGGGAAAAAAAAAAACAAAAAAAAGGGATTTTGGGGGGAAAATGGGGGAAAAAAGGGATTTGGGGGGCGGCCAGGGACCCCCGGGACCCCCGGGAGGAAGGGGGACGAGGTGAGAAATTGGGGTGAAAATTGGGGATTTTGGGAAAATATTAAAAAATTGGGATTTTGGGGGAATTTTGGGGGAATTTTGGGGGGAATTTCGGGAGGGATTTTGGGGAATTTTGGGGGGAATTTCGGGAGGGATTTGGGGATTTTGGGGAATTTCGGGAGGGATTTGGGGTGGGTTTGGGAGATTTGGGAGATTTTGGGGGATTTTTGGGATTTTAGGCCTTCAGGGGTCCTGGGGAGGTTTTTGGGGGATTTTGGGAGGGATTTGGGGAAGGGATTTTGGGGGAATTTGGGGGATTTTGGGAGGGATTTGGGGGAAGGATTTTAGGGGATTTTGAGGGATTTTGGGGGAATTTTGGGAGAATTTTGGAAGGGATTTTGGGAATCTTGGGGAATTTGGGGAGGGATTTTGGGAAGGATTTTGGGGAGAGATTTGGGGCAAATTTGGGGGATTTTGGAGGATTTTAGGATGGGATTTAGGGGATTTTGGGGAAGGGTTTTGGGAGGTTTTGGGGAATTTTGGGAGGGATTTTGGGGAGAGATTTTGGGAGGGATTTTGGGGTGGATTTGGGATGGATTTGGGGGGATTTTTTTTTTTATTTTTTGGGTATTTTGGGTGTGTGATTTTGGTGATTTTTGGGGTTTCCTGCCCCAACCCGCAGGGCATCCCCGGAGCCGCAGGACCTTTGGGACCCTCGGGACAGCCTGGACCCCCCGTGAGGGACCCCCCAAATTACCCAAAAATCCCAAAAAAAATCCCAAAAAATCCCCAAAATCCCCCTCCCCTAATTCCCCAATTTCCCTCCCTAAATCCCCAAAATTCCCTCCAAAATTCCCCTCCCCAAATTCCCAAATTCTCCAAATTCCCCTCCCCAAATTCCCAAAAAATTCCCCCCAAAAATTCCCAAAATCCCCCCAAATCTCCTCCCCAAATTCCCAAAAATTCCCAAATTCCCCCAAATTCCCTCCCCAAATTCCCTGAATTCCCCAAACTCCCCCTCCCCAAATTCCCGAAATTTCCCCCCAAATCCCCTTCCCCTAATTCCCCAAATTCCCCCAAATTTCCCTCCCCAAATCTGCAAAAATTCCCCCAAAAATCCCCCTCCCCAAATTCCCAAAATCCCCCTCTCAAAATCCCAAAATTTTCCTCCCAAAATCCTCCTCCCCAAATCCCCAAATTCCCTTAAATTCCCAAAAATCTCCTCCCAAATTCCCCAATTTTCCCTCCCCAAATTTCCCAATTTTCCCCTCCCCAAATTCCCCCAAATTCCCCCAAAATCCTCCCCAAATCTCCCAAAATTCCCCTCCCTTAATCCCCCCCCAAAAATTCCCCAAATCCCCCTCCCCAAATCCCCCAAAATTCCCGAAATCTCCTCCCCAAAAATTCCCCAACTCCCCCTCCCCAAATTCCCCGAAATTCCCAAAAATCTCCTCTCCAATTCCCCAAATTCCCCAAATTCCCCAAATTCCCCAAATTCCCCAAAATCCCCAATCCCCAAATGGATTTTGGATTTTGGGGTGCGGGCAGTGCTGCCCCTCCCCCCTTAGCCCCTCCCCCATTAGCCCCTCCCCCTCTTTAGCCCCACCCCTCTTTAGCCCCTCCCCCTTTAGCTCCTTCGCTTTAGCCCCTCCCCTTGACCCCTCCCCCTATAGCCCCTCCCCCTTAGTCCCTCCTCTAGCCCCTCCCCCTCTTTAGCCCCACCCCCTTTAGCCCCTCCCCTCTTTAGCCCTCCCCCTCTTTAGCCCCTCTCCCTTAGCCCTCCCCCTTTAGCCCCACCCCCTGTAGCCCCTCCCCCATTAGCCCCTCCCCTTTAGCTCCTCCCCTTTTTAGCCCCTCCCCCTTTAGCTCCTCCCTGACCCCTCCCCCTTTAGCTCCTCCCCTTTAGCCCCTCCCCTTAGCTCCTCCCCTTTAGCCCCTCCCCTAGCCCAGCCCCCTTTAGCCCCTCCCCCTTTAGCCCCACCCCCTTTAGCTCCTCCCCTTTAGCTCCTCCCCTTTTAGCCCCTCCCCCTTTAGCTCCTCCCCTGACCCCTCCCCCTTTAGCTCCTCCCCCTTTAGCTCCTCCCCTTAGCCCCTCCCCTTTAGCTCCTCCCCTTAGCCCCTCCCCTTTAGCTCCTCCCCTTAGCCCCTCCCCCTTTAGCTCCTCCCCTTTAGCCCCACCCCCTTTAGCTCCTCCCCTTTAGCCCCTCCCCCTTAGTCCCTCCCCCTTTAGCCCCTCCCCCTTAGCCCCTCCCCTTTAGCTCCTCCCCTGACCCCTCCCCCATTTTTCCTCAGGGACCTGCAGGGCCCAAAGGAGCCAAGGGAGCCATGGTGAGACCCCTCCCCAAATTACCCAAAAATAGCCAAAAACTACCAAAATTACCCAAAAATTACCCAAAAATACCCAAGGGAGCCATGGTGAGACCCCTCCCCAAAATAGCCCAAAATACCCCAAAATTAGCCCAAAATTACCCAAAAATACCCAAAAATACCCCAAGGGAGCCATGGTGAA
>JAXCHO010000910.1:0-39323 GCA_036630365.1 Acanthiza pusilla
TGCTGCTTGGCTTGGGACAGCTTTTGGGGTTCTCTGGGGGTCTTTTTGGGGTCTCTGGGGGTCTTTTGGGGTCTTTTTTGGCATCTCTGGGCTCTGTCACTGCTCGGATCTGCTGCACTGACTCACCTGGGCACACCTGAGCTCACCTGGACTCACCTGGGCACACCTGAGCTCACCTGGACTCACCTGGGCGCTGCTGCTTGGCTTGGAACAGCTTTTGGGGGGACTTTTTGGGGTCTCTGGTGGTCTTTTCGGGGTATTTTTGGGATTTTTTGGGGTCTCCGGGGCCTGTCGCTGCTGGGCACTGCTGCACTGACTCACCTGAGCTCACCTGAGCTCACTGGGAGGCTCTGCTTGGCTCTGGGAGGCTCTTTTTGGGCTCTTTTTGGGATTTTTTGGGGTCTCTGGGGCCTATCGCTGCTCGGAGCTGCTGCACTGACTCACCTGGGCACACCTGGACTCACCTGAGCTCACCTGGACTCACCTGGGAGCTGCTGCTTCACTTGGGAGAACTTTTGGGGTTCTCTGGGGGTCTTTTTGGGCTCTTTTTTGGGATTTTTTGGGGGTCTCCGGGGGCTATCGCTGCTCGGTTGCACTGACTCACCTGAGCTCACCTGGGCACACCTGGGCACACCTGGGAGCTGCTGCTTCGCTTGGGACAGCTTTTGGGGTCTCTGGGGGTCTTTTTGGGGTCTTTTTTGGGATTTTTTTTGGATCTCTGGGACTGTCACTGCTCGGCGCTGCTGCACTGACTCACCTGAGCTCACCTGGGCACACCTGAGCTCACCTGGGCACACCTGAGCTCACCTGGACTCACCTGGGGAGCTGCTGCTTCGCTTGGGACAGCTTTTGGGGTTCTCTGGGGGTCTTTTTTGGGGTCTTTTTTGGCATCTCTGGGCTCTGTCACTGCTCGGATCTGCTGCACTGACTCACCTGGGCACACCTGAGCTCACCTGGGCACACCTGGACTCACCTGGACTCACCTGGCGGTGCTGCTTGGCTTGGAACAGCTTTTGGGGGACTTTCTGGGGTCTCTGGTGGTCTTTTCGGGGTATTTTTGGGATTTTTTTGGGGTCTCCGGGGCCTGTCGCTGCTGGGCACTGCTGCACTGACTCACCTGAGCTCACCTGGGCACACCTGGGCACACCTGGGAGCTGCTGCTTGGCTTGGGACAGCCTTTGGGGTCTCTGGGGGTCTTTTTGGGGGTCTTTTTGGGATTTTTTTTGGATCTCTGGGACTGTCACTGCTCGGATCTGCTGCACTGACTCACCTGAGCTCACCTGGACTCACCTGGGAGCTGCTGCTTCGCTTGGGACATCCTTTGGGGTTCTCTGGGGGTCTTTTTGGGCTCTTTTTTGGGATTTTTTGGGGTCTCTGGGGCCTGTCGCTGCTCGGAGCTGCTGCACTGACTCACCTGAGCTCACCTGAGCACACCTGGGCTCACCTGCTCGGCTCGGGGGGGTCTCTGGGGGTCTTTTTGGGGTCACGTGGCTGTTCCTCCATTAAATTTTTCCCACCCCCGACCGACCCCGGGAGTGGTTTTGGGGTGGGGGAGGGTCCCGGGGGGTCCCAAACACACCTGGGGCACCCCAGACTCACCTGAGGGACCCCAGACCCACCTGGGGTGGCATTTGAGGGTCCCAGACTCACCTGGGGCACACCTGGGTGCCCCCTCCCCATGCCAGGCAGGGCCCCCCTGGATTTTGGGGTGGGGTCTCCCCCTTTTCCCATCAATTTTGGGGTGGGGTCTCCCCCTTTTCCCATCAATTTTGGGGTGGGGTCTCCCTTTTTCCCCATTAATTTTTAGATTTTGGGGTGGGGTCTCCCTTTTCCCCATCAATTTTGGGGTGAAGTTCCTCTTTTCTCATTAATTTTGGGGTGGGGTCTCCCCTTTTTTGCCATTAATTTGGGGATTTTGGGGTGGGGTCTCTCCCCATGAACTTTGGGGTGGGGTCTTCCCTCTTCTGTGAATTTTGGGGTTTTGGGGTGGGGTCTCTCCCCATTAATTTTGGGATTTTGGGGTCTCTCTTTTTCCCGTGAATTTTGGGGAGGGGTCTCCCCTTTCCCGTGAATTTTGGGGAGGGGTCTCCCTTTCCCGTGAATTTTGGGGAGGGGTCTCCCTTTCCCGTGAATTTTGGGGTTTTGGGGTGGGGTCCCTCTTTCCCCATTAATTCTGGGGAGGGGTCTCCCATTTTTCCATTAATTTTGGGATTTTGGGGTCTCTTTCCCATGGATTTTGGGGAGGGGTCTCCCCTTTCCCATCAATTTTGGGATTTTGGGGAGACCCCTCCCCTTTTCCCCATCAATTTTGGGGAGACCCCTCCCCTCACGCCCCCTCCCCTTTTTCTCTCCCCCCACAGGAGGACCCTGCGCCCCCCCCCAGCTGTGACCAGGGGGGTCCCCAAAACCCCCCCGACCCCCCCCAGCTGTGACCGCGACCGGGGGGGGGGTCCCCAAAAATCCCCCGACCCCCCCCCAGGGGATTTTGGGGTCGCCCCCTCCCCAAATTTCTTCAATAAAATCCCCAAAACATCTCCAGCCTCATCCTCACTTTCGGGACCCTCCCCCTCATTGATTTTGGGGTCTTCCTTTGATTTTGGGGTCCCCCTTCGGTTCTTGGTCGCCCCCTCCCCCAAATCCCCCAAATTTTGGGGAGATTCCTCAAAAAAAAAAAAAACCCGAAATTTTGGGATTTTTTTTTTTTTTTTCTCACTCAAAACCTCCGAATTTTGGAATCATTCGAAGTCAATTTGGGGTCACCCCCACCCCCAAAAAAACCCCAAATTCCAGGGGGAGGATCCCACCCCCCCCCCCCGGATTTTTGGGGGATCCCCCGCCCCCTCCCGGCCCCTCCCCCCCCCCCTTTTTTTGGGTTTCCTGCCCCTCCCCCTCGCGGTCATTTCCCTTTCCCAAATTCCGGGTGGGGCAGAACCGGGGGGGGGTCCCGCCCGGAGCGGCTCCAGGTGAGGGGGGCGCGGATTTGGGGGGGCTCGGGGGGGACCCCTCCCCTCCAGGCCCAATTCTGGGGGGTCTCGGCCCCATTTTTGGGTGGTCTCGGCCCAAATTTGGGAGTTTCCAGCCTCATTTTTGGCATTTCCAGCTTCATTTTTGGGGTCTCCAGCCTCATTTTGGGGTGTCCCAGTCCAATTTTTGGGGGTCCTGGCCCCATTTTTGGGGGTCTCGGGCCCTATTTTGGGGGTCTCGGGCCCTATTTTGGGGGTCTCGGCCCCATTTTTGGGTGGTCTCAGCCCAAATTTGGGAGTTTCCAGCCTCATTTTTGGGCTTCCCACTCCCATTTTGGGGTCCCAGCCCCATTTTTGGGGTCTCCTCTCCATTTCGGGGTCCATTTTTTGGGGGGGGTCCGGACCCCTCCCCTCCCAGCTCAATTTTGGGGGGTCTCGGCCCCATTTCTGGGGGGGTCTCAGCCCAAATTTGGGAATTTCCCGCCTCATTTTTGGACTCTCCAGACCCATTTTTGGGGTTTCCAGACCCATTTTTTGGGTCCCCTCCCCATTTTTTGGGGTCCCCTCCCCATTTTTTGGGGTCCCCTCCCCATTTTTTGGGTCCCCGCCCCATTTTTTGGGGTCCCCTCCCCATTTTTGGGGTCCCCGCCCTGTCCGGGAAGGGTGGAGCTGCCCCCCCCCCCCCCGTTTCCTCTCCCCAAATTCTTGCGCCATTGGGGGGGGGGAGGGGAGGAAACTTCGCTTCCGGGGGGTCTGGGGAGGGGGGGGCACGGGGGAGGGGTCGGGACAACCCCCTGGGAGGGCAGAGACCCCAAAATTGGGGTGGGGACCCCAAAAAATGGATCTGGGGAGCCCAAAATGGGGCTGGGGACCCCAAAAAATGGATCTGGGGAGCCCAAAATGGGGCTGGGGACCCCAAAAAGAGGGGTGGGAACCCCAATATTGGGGTGGGGACCCCAAAAATTGGGGTGGGGACCCCAAAAAATTGGATCTGGGGACCCCAAAAATTGGCGTGGGGACTCCAAAATTGGGGTGGGGACCCCAAAGATGGGGTGGGGACCCCAAAGATGGGGTGGGGACCCCCAAAATTGGGTGGGGACCCCCCAAAAACACCTGGGTCATCTGGTGGGGTGGGGTGGGGTTGGGCTGGGGGGTCTTTGGAAGGTTCCTGAGCACCTGGACAGGTGAGTGACCACCTTGGGGTGGGCTTTGGTCACCTTTCGGGGGGTCCTTGACCACCTGGACAGGTGAGTGGCCACCTTGACCAATCCATGGCTGGTTTGGGTCACCTTTGGAGGGTCCTTGACCACCCAGACAGGTGAGTGACCACCTCGGGGTGGGCTTTGGTCACCTTTTGGAGGGTCCTTGACCACCTTGACCAATCCATGGCTGGGTTGGGTCACCTTTGGAGGGTCCTTGACCACCCAGACAGGTGAGTGACCACCTCGGGGTGGGCTTTGGTCACCTTTCAGGGGTCCTTGACCAATCCATGGCTGGGTTGGGTCACCTTTCAGGGATTCCTTGACCACCTTGACCACCTGAAGAGATGAGTGACCACCTTGGGGTGGGGCTTGGCCACCTTTCAGAGGGTCCCTGACAACCTGGCCACCTGAGTGACCACCTTGAGTTGGGCTTGGTCACCTTTCGGGGGTCCTTGACCACCCAAACAGGTGAGTGACCACCTGGGGTTGGCTTTGCTCACCTTTCGGGGGGTCCTTGACCACCTTGACCAATCCATGGCTGGGTTGGGTCACCTTTCAGAGGGTCCTTGACCACCTGAGTGACCACCTGGGCTGGGTTTTGGTCACCTTTTGGGTGGTCCTTGCCCACCTGGACAGCTGAGTGACCACCTGGGGTTGGCTTTGCTCACCTTTCGGGGCTCCCCTGACCACCTGAGTGACCACCTGGGGTTGGCTTTGCTCACCTTTTGGAGGTTCCTTGACCACCTTGACCAATCCATGGCTGGGTTGGGTCACCTTTCAGAAGGTCCTTGACCACCTGAGTGACCACCTCACCCAACCCACGCCCACCTTGGGCCACCCCCACCCTCCCCAGGTACCCCCGACCTCACCATGGACCCCTCGCCCACCTCCTCCCCCTGGAACTCCACCCGGAACTCCACCTGGGCCTACCCCTGGGACGACGACCCCTGGGACGACCCCTGGGATGACCCCTCGCTGTGGGACCTTGACGTGGCCGAAGTCCCCGCGGGTCACCGCTGGGTGCTGGCGCTGTACGCGGCCATCTTCCTGCTGGGCGTGCTGGGCAACGCCGCCGTGCTCTGGGGCACGCTGACCGCGCTGCGCCGCGCCGTCAACGGCGTCTGGTTCTTCCACCTGGCCCTGGCCGACCTGCTGAGCTGCCTGGCGCTGCCCTTCGTGGGGCTGCCGCTGGCCACTGACCACCACTGGCCGCTGGGCCGGCTGGCCTGCAAGGCGCTGCCCTCGCTGACCGTGCTGGCCATGTTCGCCAGCGTCCTGCTGCTCACGGCCATCAGCGCCGACCGCTGCGCGCTGGTCACTCGCCCCGTGTGGTGCCACAACCGCCGCACGCCCGCGCTGGCCAGGGGGGCTTGCGCCGCGGCCTGGGCGGTGGCCGCGCTGCTGACCGCGCCCTCCTTCGCCTTCCGCACCACGAGGGTCGACGTCTTCTCGGCCAAGACCACCTGCGTGCTGGCCTACGGCGCCGCGGGGCCGCACGGGCGCGGGGCCGAGCTGGCCACGGCCCTGGCCAGGTTCCTCTGCGGCTTCCTGGGGCCCTTGGCGGTCATCTCGGGCTGCTACGGCCGCCTGCTGTGCCGGCTGCGGGCGCGGGGGCTGGCCGGGGGGCACAGGGCCACCAGGACGGTGCTGGTGGTCATCGTCAGCTTCTTCGTGTGCTGGCTGCCCTACCACGTGCTGGGGCTGGTGCTGGCGGTGGCCGCGCCCGGCTCGGCGCTGGCCGCGGGCGCTCAGGCCGCTGACCCCGCGGTGGCCGGGCTGGCCTACGTCAACGGCTGCGTCAATCCTGTCATCTACCTGGCGCTGGGGCGGGGCCGCGCGCCGCAGGTGAGGCGCTCGTGGCGGGCGCTGCTGCGGGGCGTGCTCAGCGACGAGCCCCAGAGCGGGGACAGGGACAGCCGGGCCAGGAGCGCGGCCACCGCCGAGGAGGGCAGCGACGGCGTGTGAGGGGCGGCGGCTTCGGCATCGTTGTCATCGTCATCGTTGTCATCGTCATCGTCGTCATCGTCATCGTCGTCATCGTCATCGTCATCGTCGCTGGGATTCGCGTTGTCACCAGCACTGTCACCATCGGTGTCCCGGGGGTCACAGCGGCAGTGCTGGGGTTTGAGGGTGTGGGGATAGACACATCATCATTGTCATCTTCATCGTCATCGTTGTCATCGTCATCGTCATCATTGTCATCGTCGTCATCGTCATCGTCGCTGGGATTCGCGTTGTCACCATTGCCATCAGTGTCGGCGTCCCGTGGGTGACAGTGGCAGTGCTGGAGTCTGAGGGTGTGGGGGTGGACATATCATCATCATCATCTTCATCATCATCACTTATCTTCATTGTCATCGTTGTCATTGTCGTTGTTGTCATCGTCATCGTCGTCATCGTCATCATCACTGGGATTGGCGTTGTCACCAGCGCTGTCACCATCGCTGTCCCGGGGGTCACAGTGGCAGTGCTGGGGTTTGAGGGTGTGGGGATGTCATCGTCGTTGTCATCGTCACTGTCATCTTCATCGTTGTCCTCACCATCGTCATTGTCTTCATCACCATCGTCATCGTCACTGTCATCATCACCATCACATCACCATCATCACCATCACATCACCATCGTCATCGTCATCACCATCATCATCATCATTGTCATCATTGTCATCATCACCATCATCTTCATCATCACATCATCACCATCATCATCGCACCATCATCATCCTCATCATCATCACCATCGTCATCGCCATCACCATCATCACCATCTTCATCATCATCTTCATCATCATCACACCATCATCACCATCAGCATCATCACCATCATCTTCCTCATCTTCATCATCATCACCATTACCGTCATCTTCATCTTCATCATCATCACACCATCATCACCATCTTCATCATCATCATCATCATCTTCATCATCACACCATCATCACCATCAGCATCATCACCATCATCTTCCTCATCATCATCATCATCACCATTACCGTCATCTTCATCTTCATCATCACCATCATCATCACCATCATCTTCATCACTGTCATCTTCATCATCATCATCGTCACATCATCACCATCATCATCATCACCATCATCTTCATCATCACCATCTTCATCATCACCATCTTCATAATCAGCATCTTCATCATCACCACCATCATCATCATCATCGTCATCATCATCTCACCATCTTCATCACCATCATCTTCATCACCATCATCTTCATCACCATCATCTTCATCACCATCATCATCTTCACCATCATCTTCATCCTCCTCCTCTTCCTCCCCCGCCCCACCCCCCACCCTGCCCCCCCCCCAATAAAAGCAGAAGCCGCCCCGCCCCCGCTTCTCCTTTTTGGGGCGTTTTGGGGCGTTTTCGGGAAAGGCATTTCGCTGACTCGGCGGATTTGGGGGTGACGCAGGAAATGTCCCAAGAGGTCCCCACCCCGGAAAGCCTCGGGGGGGACATTGCGTCATCGGGGGGGGGGGCTGGGAGGGGGGGAGGGGTGGCCCTGGGGACAGCGAGGGGCGGGGGGGACACTTGGGGACACTTGGGGCCGCTTGGGGACACTCGGGGGACACTCGGGGGACACTTGGGGACACTCAGGGGACACTCGGGGGACACTTGGGGACACCTGGGGGACACTTGGGGACACCTGGGGGACACTTGGGGCCACTTGGGGACACTTGGGGGACACTTGGGGACAATGAGGACAGGGAGATACGGAGGGGACAGTGAGGGACACTTGGGGACATTGGGGATGGGTGGGGACGATGAGGACAGGGACACGTGGGGACATTTGGGGGACACCTGAGGACATTTTGGGGACACTTGGGGACACCTGGGGACACTTTAGGGACACTCAGGGACACTTGGGGGACACCTGGGGGACACCTGGGCACACCTGGGGACACTTAGGGGACATTTGGGGACATTCGGGGACACCCGAGCCTCCCCGGCTGCAGCGAGCGCCTCTCGCCACCAGAGGGCCCCAAAACTTTCCATGGCCAATTTTGGGGAGGGGGTCCCCGAAAATCCCAGGAAGCCCCAGGGGGGATCCCAAATTTTCCTCTAGAGTCTCCAAAATCCCGAATTTTTGGCCCCAAAATTCTCAGGAAATTCCAGGAGGGGAATCCCAAATTTTCCCCCAGAGTCTCCAAAATCCCGAATTGTTGGCCCCGAAATTTTGGATTTTCCCGAGCCTCGAAATTTCCGATTTTCCTTTTCCCTGGGACGAGGGGAAAAATGGGAAAGGGGGAAAAAAAAAAAAAAACAAAACACCAAAATCCCAAAACAAAAGCGGGAGAGGGATTGGGAAAAGGAACGATTGGAAAAAGGAAAATTTGGGAAAAAGAAAGTTTGGGGAAAGGAAAGTTTGGGAAGAAGGAAAGATTGGGAAGAAGGAAAGTTTGGGAAAAATAAGGATTGGGAAAAAGGAAATTTTGGGAAAAATAAGGATTGGGAAAAAGGAAATTTTGGGAAAAATAAGGATTGGGACCAAAAGGATTGGGAAAATAAGGATTGGGGAAAAGGAAATTTTGGGAAAAATAAGGATTGGGGAAAGGAAGGATGGAGCCACGGCCTGCCCCCCCTTTTCCTGAAGGAATTTTCCCCCAGGAATTTGCCCCAAAATCTCACCTGAGCCGACCCCAGGATTCCCAGAGGATTTTTTTTTTCCCCTCCCTGGTAATTAGCGGCTAATTAACGGCCAGAGCTAATTATTGTGGAGATCCCGGGGGATGATCCTGGCCCGAGCGGGGGGTGGGATTTGGGATTTGGGGAGGGGGATTTGGGATTTGGGGAGGGGGATTTGGGATTTGGGGAGTGGGATTTGGGATTTGGGGGGTGGGATTTGGGATTTGGGGAGTGGGATTTGGGGATTCCAGGGGGGGATTCAGAGGGGTTGGAATTCAGGGATTTAGGGGCTGAAAATCAGGGATTCTGGGCTGGAATTCAGGGATTTTAGGGCTGAAATTCAGGGATTTTAGGGCTGGAATTCGGGGATTTTAGGGATGGAATTCATGGATTTAGGGGCTGGAATTCAGTGATTTAAAGGTTGAAATTCAGCGATTCAGGGGCCGAAATTCAGGGACTGGAATTCAGGGATTTTAGGGTTGAAATTCAGGGACTCAGGGGTTGAAATTCGGGGGTTTAAGGGCTGGAGTTCAGTGATTTAAAGGTTGAAATTTAGGGATTTAGGGGCCGAAATTCAGGGACTGGAATTCAGGGATTTATGGGCTGAAATTCAGGGATTTAGGGCTGGAATTCATGGATTTTAGGGCTGAAATTCAGGGACTCAGGGGTTGAAATTCAGCGATTCAGGGGTTGAAATTCGGGGATTTAAGGGCTGGAATTCAGGGATTTAGGGGCTGGAATTCAAGGATTCAGAGGCTGAAATTCAGCAATCCAGGGGCTGAAAATCAGGGATTTATGGGCTGAAATTCAGCGATTTAGGGGCTGAAAATCAGGGATTTATGGGCTGAAAATCAGCGATTCAGGGGTTGAAATTCAGCGATTTATGGGTTGAAATTCAGGGTTTTTAGGGCGGAGTTCAGAAATTCAGCGATTCAGGGGTTGAAATTCAGGGATTTAGGGGCTGAAATTCAGGGATTTAGGGGCTGAAATTCAGGGATTCAGGTATTTATTTGTTGAAATTCAGGGATTTATGGGCTGAAATTCAGGGTTTTTAGGGCGGAGTTCAGGAATTCAGCGATTTCTGGGCTGAAATTCAGGGATTTCTGGGTTGAAATTCAGGGATTTAAGGGCTGAAATTCTGGGATTCAGGTATTTATTTGTTGAAATTCAGCGATTTGTGGGTTGAAATTCAGGGTTTTTAGGGCGGAGTTCAGAAATTCAGGGATTTCTGGGCTGAAATTCAGGGATTTCTGGGCTGAAATTCAGGGTTTTTTAGGGCGGAGTTCAGAAATCCAGGGATCCAGGGGCCGGAATTCCAGCCGGGACCCCTCCCCATCCCCTCCCCCTCCCCATTTTCCCGCCCCTCCCCGCGGCCGCAGCGCGGGGGGGTGGGGGGGAGGGGCGGGGGCTCCTCCTCCTCCTCCTCTTCCTCCTCCTCCTCCTTTTCCTTCTCTCCCTCCTCCTCCTTTTCCTCCTTTTCCTGCTTTTCCTGCTTTTCCCTGCTCTCCCTCCTCCTCCTCCTCCTCCTCCTCCTCCCGGGATCGCTCCCGGCCATGGAAGGCTCGGGACCCCCGGGGGGGGCGCGGGGGTCGCCGCCCCCCTGAAGCCACGGCGGGAAAGGTGAGTTCAGATTGGGGAAAAACGGGAAAATTTGGGGGGGAAAAAAAAAATTAAAAAACGGGGGGGAAAAAACGGGGAAAAAATCGGGATAAACCGCGGAAAAAATCGGAATGCGCCGCATCCCCCCCACCCTTTTTTTTTTTTTTTTTTTTCCCCCCCAGCGGCGACCCCTCCCAAATTTTCCAGCTTTTTAACCCTTCCCTGGAAAGAGCCGGGGGGCTCTTTGGGAATTTTATTTTATTTTTTTTTTTTTAAATTTTTTAAGGGTAATTCCACCTCGCCCTCCCCCCTTTTTCCCCATCCCATAAATCCGCCGTGTCATCGCCGCTTCCAGGTGTGGCTTTTCCAGGTGTGGCTCTTCCAGGTGTTCCCAAGGAGCCGTCCCGGGGTCCCCAGCCCTTCCCAACCGCGGGGTTTTCCCAAATTCCGCCGGATCCACGGAAAAAAAACCATCCGGGGATTCCCTTTTTTAATTTTTTCCGCGGTTTTCCCCTCGTTTTTCCCGGTTTTTCCCTCCGGGATGGCGCCCGGCACCTGCAATTCCTGATTTTTTTATTTTTTTTTTTTCGCTCCGAGCAGGGCGCGTCCTTCCCGCGTTGCGGCGCCGCGACGGGGTTGGAATTCTGATCCCGAAAATCCTTCAAAATCCCTTTAAAATCTCCCGAAAATCCCCGGAAATCTTATTTTTTCCGAACCTTTTGGAAGCGCCCCGACCCCAGGGGACAAGGGACGGCCGTGTCATTGAGGCTGATCCCTCCGGGATTCTCTTCCAGAGGAAAACCGGGATGGAAATGCAGATTTTTCCCCTAAAAAAATACATATTTTTACCCTAAACCAGCCCTAAAATTTCAATATTTTATTTTTTTTTGCCCGGGAATTCTGCAGCCCGGGAGGGGGGAAATTCCTACTGCCGGTTAGAGCTGAAAAAAATTCCTTTTTTTTCCCCCCCCCCCAAGGAAAATGCTGGGGGTTTTAAGGAAAAAAAAAAGAATTTTGAAGGCGTTTTGACCTTTAAGATGAGACATTCCGTGGATTCTCCTTTTTTTTTTTTTTTCCTGGATAATCAGGATTTGGCAGCACCTGGATGAGATTCCCCCCCTCCCTTATATAATTTAGGCCGGAATTCCACATTTTTAATCCCGGGAATGCTTTTCCAGGTGGCAAATCCAGGGTTTTAGGTTTTTTTTAAACTCCTGGATTCTCTGATTCCAAAGGAATTTTTTTTCTTCCCCGGAGTGGCCACAAGGCCTTGGGCCACACCTGAATTTGGGATTGTGCACCTGGGAATGGCTTTGGGCTCAGAATGAGCTTTTCCCAAAAGGAAAAATCCATTTTTTCACGTGGGAATGATCCCAAAATCGCTCGATCCCTCTTGGCTCCGGGATGGGTTTGGATTTGGGCCTGGAATTGATGGAATTTTGGAATGGTTTGGGTGGGAAAAGGAACCTTAAAGGGGCAGGAAAAATGGGATCGGGGGAAGGGAAAGGAATGAATTTTACTGCTTTGAACTGGGAAAATCCTGAATTTCCACAGTTTTGGGCCAAATCTCTTGGAATAAGGAGGTTTGGAGGCTTTTCCCCCTCAAATCCTTGGATTTTGGGGCCTGGCCCATCCTTTTTTCCCACTTTTTCCCCTCACATTTCTGGATTTTGGGCCTGACACATCCCAAATTCCCCTTTTCCCCCAAATCTTGGGATTTTAGGCTCAGCAAATGCATAATTCCCACTTTTCCCCCTCAAACCTTGGGGTTTTGGGCCTGACACATCCCAAATTCCCCTTTTCCCCCAAATCTTGGGATTTTAGGCTCAGCAAATGCATAATTCCCACTTTTCCCCCTCAAATCTTGGGATTTTGGGTTTAGCAATCCTTTCATTCCCTCTTTTCCCCCTCAAACCTTGGGATTTTAGACCTTGCACACTCCAAATTCCTCTTTTCCGCCTCAGATATCTGGAAAAAAGGAGTATACCAGGCCCAAAAAAACATTTTTTCCCCTCAAATCCCAGGATTTTGGGCCTGACAAACCCCAAACCCTCCTTTTTTCCTCCAAATCCTGGGTTTTTGGGCCTGGCACACCCAAATCACACTTTTCCCCCCTCAAACCTCAGGATTTTGGGCTCAGCACATCCCTCTTCCCCACTTTTCCCTCAGAAATCTTGGAAATTTGAGCTTGGCCTACCTCAGATCCTCCTTTTTCCCCTTGGATCTCTGGCAAAGAGAGATGTGCCAAGCCCCAGTTAATTTTTTTCCCCTCAGATATTGTGATTTTGAGCTTGGCACACTCCAAATCTCACTTTTTCCCCTCAAATCCCAGGATTTTAGGCCTGCCACACTCCAAATCCCAATTTTTTCCCTCAAATCCCAGGATTTTAGGACTTACACACCCCAAATTCCACTTTTCCCCCAAAACTCTGGATTTTAGCCATCACAAACCCCCAATTCTCCCTTTTCCTCTCAAATCTTGGGATTTTAGGACTCTACACACCCCAAATTCCACTTTTCCCCCTCAAATCTCTGGGAAAGAGAGATGTGCTAGGCCCCAAATTCCAATTTTTCCCCTCAGATATTGTGATTTTGAGCTTGGCAGACCCCAAATCCCAATTTTTCCCCTCAGATCTCTGGGAAAGATGGACATGCCAGGCCCTAAATTCACTTTTTCCCCATTTTGGCCTCAGCACTCCCTTCATTCCCACTTTTCCCCCTAAACCTTGGGATTTTTGGCTCAGCACATTCCTCTTTTCTACTTTTCCCTCCAAAACCTTGGGATTTTTGATCTTGGCCTACCCCAGATTCTCCCTTTTCCCCAAAATCTTGGAATTTTGGGCCTGGCACACCCTAAATCCCATTTTTTCCCCTTAAATCTTGTGATTTTTTGATCTCGGCCTACCCCAAATTCTCCCTTTTCCCCCAAAATCTTGGAATTCTGACCTGGCCTAGCTCCAAATCCCAATTTTTCCTCTCCAAAACTTTGGGATTTTGGGATCAGCACATCTCTTTTTCTTACTTTTCTCTCCAAAATTTTAGGAATTTGAGCTCGGCCTACCCCAAATCCTCCTTTTCCCTCAAATTCCTTTTTTCCCCCACTCTTCCCCCCAAATTTTGGGGTTTTCACCCTGGCACTTCCCTTTTTTTCCCATTTTTCCCCCAAATTTTGGGATTTTGGCCCCGGCACACCCCAAATCTCAAAGTTTCTCATCAGAATTCTCTCGGAAAATTGGGAAAATCTCATTTTTCCTCAGCCTGGAGGATTTGTGGGAAAGGAAACATTCCCAGGAATTGAGTCCAGGGGGAATTTGGGATAAATGGAAATTCTTGGTGATTTCAGGGAATCTGCCTGGAGGTTTTAGGATTAATTTAAGTTTTTTGTAGTTTAAGATTAATAGGATTATATTGAATTAGTTTTTGTTGTATTATTTCCTTCTTTGTAAATCCTAATTAATATTGTTTGATTATTGGTTTAGTTTTTAAATGTGTTTTAATGTTTAAATTATTTTTATTCCTCTTAGTTTTTATTATTGGAAGTCACAATCAATTTAATTTATTCTTATTTTTATTCTTTACCGTTCTTATTTTTCATTGATTCTTATTCTACATTGATTTTTATTTTTAAGTGATTATTATTTTTAATAAATTTTCGTTTCAAATTGATTATTGACTTTAATATTTGCAATTATTATTTAAATTTTTGCATTACTTTAAATTTATTATTATTAATTTTCCCCAATTATTATCTTGGATTTCTTCTCACCATTTTCTTATCATTGCAGTGTTTAATTATTATTTTAATATATTAGTCTATCACTTTATTATTCTTTTAAATGCTTTCCTATTTTCAATCTATTATTTTATTTCTCTTATTATTCATTTCTCATTTTACTTTTCATTCTTTTAACTTTTATTACTTAAATAGTTTTAACTTTCATTATTTTTATTTTTTAATTACCATAATTTTATTCTTATTACTTTAATTACATTATATTAATATTTGTGTTATTATTTTCCATTTCTCCTTCCTTTTAATTCTTTCCCATTGTTAATGAACATTAATTTTTCATTCATTCCTTATTTTAATTCCATCCTTTGAAATTATTTTTCTTTTAAAATTAATTTTTATTCCATTTATTAATTTTTAATTGAATTTATTCTTATTTGAATTAGAATTTTAAATTTCATTTGATTTAATTTGATTTAAATTTGATTTAATTTTTTAAGCTAATTTGAAACCTACTTAGAACTTTAATTTTTTCCATTATTTTTAAAATTTTCCCTGATCCAAGGTTTTTTTGGAGCATTTGAGGCTTTTCATGGATTTGTTTTTCCAGCCAGGATTGAGGTCGGAGCAAAGTGGAAAAAGTGGGGAAAACATCCCAAAAAAGCCTCCCAAAAATGTGGGAAAATCATCCGAAAAAATCCCCAAAAATTCCAAAATCCCAGTAAAACCCTGCCCAATCCATGGGAAAATCATCCCCCAAAAATCCCCAAAAATATGGAAAAAATCATCCAAAAAAATCCCAAAACTTGTGGAAAAATCATCCCAAAAAACCCCCCTGGAATTAAAACTCCTCAAATCCACCAAATTCCCTTTTTTGGGGGGGAATTTTTACCTTGGATTTCCCTGGGATTTTTTGGGATTTTCCCTCCCCTCACTGGAATTTCGGGAATAATTTGAATTTGGAAAGAATCCCGCTGGTTTTTCCGCTCCTTTTTCCTTTTTTTTTTTTTTTTTTGTTTTTTTTTCAAAGCTTTTTGGCCGCGGCCCAGATTTTGAGGAAAATTCAGGATGATGGGAGCCAGGTTGGAAAAATTCCAGGGGTAATGGAGGGGAAATAATGGGAATTACTCTGGATTTGGGGACGCTCTGAGGAATTTTATGTGGAATTCTCCCTGGTTTTCCCAAATTAATTTGGATTTCTCCCTGTTTTTCCCAAATTAATCCACATTTCCATGGATTTCTCGCCATTTTTCCCAAATTAATCCACATTTCCATGGATTTCTCCCTGTTTTTCTGAAATTAATCCACCTTTTTCTTGATTTTCCCCATTTTTTCCAAATTAATCCACCTTTTTCTTGATTTCTCCCCATTTATTCCAAATTAATCCACATTTTCCTGGCTTTCTCCCCATTTATTCCAAATTAATCCACATTTTCCTGGATTTCTCCCATTTTTTCCAAATAATTTGACATTTCCATGGATTTCTCCCCCTTTATTCCAAATTAATGCACATTTTTCTGGATTTCTCCCCATTTTTTCCAAATTAATCCACGTTTCCATAGATTTCTCCCAATTTTTTCCCAATCCCACCACATTTCCATGGATTTCTCACCATTTTTTCCTGAATCCCACCACATTTCCATGGATCTCTCACACTTTTTCTTCTCAGGTTTGGGATTTTCAACCGATTCATCCAAAACTCTCAATTTTCTTCCCGAATTTCGCCATATTTTCACCGATTTCCCCCATTTTTTCGCCCTCCAGCCCCCGTCCTCCCCACCAACAATGGAAAATCTCTTGCTCCCCATTACACTCACCGAAATTTCTCCAATTTTTTCCCAATCCCACCACACTTCCATGGATCTCTCCGACTTTTCCGTCTCAGATTTGCGATTTTCCTCAGAATCACCGATTTCCCTTAACTTACATTTGGTTTTACCTCAAAACTCAACCAATTCACCCAAATCCCTCCATTTTCTTCCCTATTTCTGCCATATTTTCACCGATTTCCCCCATTTTTTCGCCCTGCAGGCCGAGGCTCCCAATTTTCACCACATTCCATCACACTCGCCCAAATTTCTCACCATTTTTTCCCAATTCTGCCGAATTTAAGTGGATTTTCCCCCTATTTCCGCCATATTTTCACCGATTTCCCCCATTTTTTCGCCCTCCAGCTCGAGGCTCCTAGTTTTCACCACATTCCATTACACTCACCCAAATCCCTCCATTTTCTTCCTTAATTTCACCAAATCTTCACCGATTTCCCCCATTTTTTTGCCCTCCAGCCCCTGTCCACCCCGCCGACGATGGAAAATCTCCTGCTCCCGCTCCTGATTTTCACCACATTCCATTACTTTCACCCAAATCTCTCCATTTTCTTCCCTAATTTCACCAAATTTAAGTGGATTTTCCCCCTACTTCCGCCATATTTTCACCGATTTCCCCCATTTTTTCGCCCTCCAGCTCGAGGCTCCTAGTTTTCACCACATTCCATTACTTTCACCCAAATCCCTCCATTTTCTTCCTTAATTTCACCATATTTTCACCGATTTCCCCCATTTTTTCGCCCCCCAGCCCCCGTCCGCCCCGCCGACGATGGAGAATCTCCTGCTCCCGCTCCTGATTTTCACCACATTCCATCACACTCGCCCAAATTTCTCACCATTTTTCCCCAATCCTGCCACACTTCCATGGATTTCTCACCATTTTTTCCCAATTCCGCCACATTTTCATGGATCTCTCCCACTTTTCCTTCTCAGGTTTGCAAATTTCCTCAACCTACACTTCGTTTCAGCCCCAAAACTCAACCGATTCACCCAAATCCCTCCATTTTCCTCCTTAATTTCACCAAATTTTCACCGATTTCCCGCATTTTTTCGCCCTCCAGCTCGAGGCTCTCAATTTTCACCACATTCCATCACACTCGCCCAAATTTCTCACCATTTTTTCTAAATTCTGCCGAATTCAAGTGGATTTTCCCCCTATTTCCGCCATATTTTCACCGATTTCCCCCATTTTTTTGCCCCCCAGCCCCCGTCCACCCCGCCGACGATGGAAAATCTCCTGCTCCCGCTCCTGATTTTCACCACATTCCATCACACTCGCCCAAATTTCTCACCATTTTTTCCCAATTCTGATGAATTTAAGTGGATTTTCCCCCTATTTCCGCCATATTTTCACCGATTTCCCCCATTTTTTCGCCCTCCAGCTCGAGGCTCTCAATTTTCACCACATTCCATTACACTCGCCCAAATTTCTCACCATTTTTTCTAAATTCTGCCGAATTTAAGTGGATTTTCCCCCTATTTCCGCCATATTTTCACCGATTTCCCCCATTTTTTCGCCCCCCAGCCCCCGTCCACCCTGACGACGATGGAAAATCTCCTGCTCCCGCTCCTGATTTTCACCACATTCCATTACTTTCACCCAAATCCCTCCATTTTCTTCCCTAATTTCACCAAATTTAAGTGGATTTTCCCCCTACTTCCGCCATATTTTCACCGATTTCCCCCATTTTTTCGCCCCCCAGCCCCCGTCCACCCCGCCGACGATGGAAAATCTCCTGCTCCCGCTCCTGATTTTCCCCACATTCCATTACTTTCACCCAAATCTCTCCATTTTCTTCCCTAATTTCACCAAATTTAAGTGGATTTTCCCCCTATTTCCACCATATTTTCACCAATTTCCCCCATTTTTTCGCCCCCCAGCCCCCGTCCACCCCGCCGACGATGGAAAATCTCCTGCTCCCGCTCCTGATTTTCACCACCGCGGCCTCCTCCACGTCTCCGCCGTGCCCCAAGCGCTGCTCGTGCCAGAACCTCTCGCCGTCGTTCACCATCCTGTGCACCAAGACCGGGCTGCTCTTCGTGCCGCCGGGCATCGACCGCCGCACGGCCGAGCTGCGCCTCATGGACAACTTCATCACCACGCTGCGGAAACGAGATTTCGCCAACATGACCCAGCTCATCCACCTCACCTTGTCCCGGAACACCATCAGCCAAATCATGCCTTACGCCTTCTCCGACCTCAGGGGCCTGCACGCGCTCCACCTGGACAGCAATCGATTGACGGCGATTAACGAGGATCACTTCAAGGGGTTAATTAACCTGCGGCATTTGATTCTCAGCAACAACCAGCTGAGCTCCATCTCGCCGCGCTCGCTGGACGATTTCCTGGAGACCATCGAGGATTTGGACCTGTCCTACAATAACCTGGTGGATGTGCCCTGGGGGACGGTGGCCAAGCTGTCCAACGTCAACACGGTGAGTTTGGATCACAACCTCATCGAGTTCGTGCCCGAGGGGATTTTCTCCAACCTGCACAAGCTGGCCCGGCTGGACATGACCTCCAACAAGCTGAAGAAGATCCCTCCAGATCCTCTCTTCTCCCGAATTCCCGTCTACGCCAAATCCAAGGGGTCCCCGCTGACCTCGCTGGTGCTGAGTTTCGGTGGCAATCCTCTCCACTGCAACTGCGAGTTGGTGTGGCTGCGGCGCCTGACGCGGGAGGACGACCTGGAGACGTGCGCCTCGCCGCCCGAGCTGATGGGGAAATATTTCTGGAGCATCCGCGAGGAGGAATTCGTCTGCGAGCCGCCCATGATCACCCACCGCACCCCCAAGCTGGTGGCGGCCGCGGGGCAGAGCGCGTCGCTCAAGTGCAAAGCCGTGGGCGACCCCGATCCCTACGTTCGCTGGATCGCCCCGGATGGAAAATTGGTGGCCAACACCTCCAGGACCGTTTCGTACGAGAACGGCACCCTGGACATCCTGGTGGCCACGGTGGCCGATCAGGGCACCTTCACCTGCATCGCCTCCAACGCCGCCGGAGAGTCCACGGCGCCCGTGGAGTTCCGCGTGACGCCCGACGGCAACGGCACCAACTGCGAGGAGGAGGAGGACGGCGAGAAAGGCACGTCGGGGCCGGAGCCCTCGGATATCCTCATTTCCGCCAAGTCCAGCTTCTCCAACGAGTCCAAGGGCGAGCGGGGGGAGCGGGGAGGGGTGGTGGTGGCCGAGGTGACGGCCACGTCGGCGCTGGTGCGGTGGCCGCCGCAGGAGCAGCTGGAGGGGCTGAGGATGTACCAGATCCAGTACAACAGCTCTGCCGACGAGATCCTGGTGTACAGGTGGGGGTCCCGGGGGGAAAAATTGGGGTGGGGAGGGTGGGAAAAGGGGTGGAGAGCAGGAAAATGGGTGGAAAACCTGGGAAAAGGGTGGGGAAGGGGTGGAGGATGGGAAAAAGGGGTGGAAAATCTGGAAAAGGGGGTGGGAAAGGGGTGGGAAATGGGGGAAAAAGGGGTGGAGAACCTGGAAAAGGGTGGGAGAGGGGTGGGGAATGGGAAAAAGAGGTGGAGAAGAGGAAAATGGGTGGAAAACCTGGGGAAAGGGGTGGAGGATGGGAAAAAGTGATGGGGAATATGGAAAAGGGGTGGAAAACGTGGGAAAAGGGTTGGAAAACCTGGGAAAGGGCTGGAAAGGAGTGGAGGATGGGAAAAAGTGATGGAGAACGTGAAAGAGGATGGAAAATATGGAAAAAGGGATGGAAAACCTGGGAAAGGGTTGGAAAGGGGTGGAGGATGGGAAAAAGGGGTGGAAAATCTGGAAAATGGGGTGGGAAATGGGGGAAAAAGGGGTGGAGAACCTGGAAAAGGGTGGGAGAGGGGTGGGGAATGGGAAAAAGAGGTGGAGAAGAGGAAAATGGGTGGAAAACCTGGGGAAAGGGGTGGAGGATGGGAAAAAGTGATGGGGAATATGGAAAAGGGGTGGAAAATGTGGAAAAAGGGGTGGGAAAGGGGTGGAGGATGGGAAGAAGAGGTGGAGAGCAGGAAAATGGGTGGAAAACCTGGGAAAAGGAGTGGAGGATGGGAAAAAGCAATGGAGAATGAGGAAAAGGATGGAAAATATGGAAAAAGGGATGGAAAACCTGGGAAAGGGTTGGAAAGGGGTGGAGGATGGGAAAAAGTGATGGAGAATGGGGAAAAGGAGTGGAGAACCTGGAAAAAGGGGTGGGAAAGGGGTGGAGGATTTGGAAAATGGGATGGGAAAGGGGTGGAGAATGTGGAAAGGGGGACGGAGAAGAGTTTGAAAAGTACGGAAAAAGGGCTGGAGAAGGGTCTGGAAAATACGGAGAAAGGGGATCGAGAAACGTGAAAAAATGGTTGGAAATAATGGGAAAAAGGCCGGGAAATTTGGGAAAGGGTCTGAAAAATACAGAAAAGGATCTGAAAAATATGGGAAAAGGGTCTGAAAAATATGGAAAAATGGGCTAAGAAACATGGGAAAACGGGTAAAAAACGTGCAAAAAAGGCTGGAAAACTTGGAAAAGGAGATGAAAAAGGGTCTGAAAATGTGGAAAAAGGGGTTGAAAAGCATGAAAAAACAGGTAAAAACCGTGCAAAAAAGGCTGGAAAACTTAGAAAAGGAGATGAAAAAGGGGCTGAAAAATAGGGAAAAAGGGCTGAAGAAGGGTCTGAAAAATAGGGAAAAAGGGGCCAAAAACCATGAAAAACATGGAAAAACAGGTAAAAAAAATTGGAAAAAATGCCAGAAATCACAGCAAACGCTTTCCCGTTGCCGTTCCAGGATGATCCCAGCCCCCAGCGCCTCCTTCTCGCTGTCGGACCTGGCGCCGGCCGCGACTACGAGCTGTGGGGTGGGGAGAGTCCCCAGGGAATGGGAAATGGGAAATGGGAATTGGGAACTGGGAAATGTGAAATGGGAATTGGGAACTGGGAACTGGGAAATGGGAACTGGGAAATGGGAACTGGGAACTGGGAATTGAGAAATGGGAATTGGGAAATGCGATGGAGAAGGGTCTGGAAAATGTGGAGAAAGGAGACCGAGAAACATGAAAAAATGGTTGGAAATAATGGGGGAAAAGGCCGGGAAACTTGGGAAAGGGTCTGAAAAATACAGAAAAGGATCTGAAAAATATGGAAAAATGGGCTAAGAAACATGGGAAAACAGGTAAAAAACATGCAAAAAAGGCTAGAAAACTCGGAAAAGGGGATGAAAAAGGGGCTGAGAAATAGGGAAAAAGGGGCTGAAAAATGTGAATAAAGGGCTGGAGAAGGGTCGGAAAAATAGGGAAAAATGGGCCAAAACCCATGAAAAAATAGGTAAAAATCTTGGGAAAAAGGCTGGAAAACTTGGAAAAAAACCTGAAAATCACAGCAAACTCTTTCCCCTTGCCATTCCAGGATGATCCCAGCCCCCAGCGCCTCCTTCTCGCTGTCGGACCTGGCGCCGGGCCGCGACTACGAGCTGTGCGTGCTGGCCGTGTTCTCGGACGCGCGCACGGCGCTGCCGGCCACGCGGCCGCTGGGCTGCTCGCGCTTCTCCACGCGGCCCGAGTTCCGGCCGTGCCGCTCGCTGCAGGCGCAGTTCCTCGGCGGCACCATGATCATCGTCATCGGCGGCATCATCGTGGCCTCGGTGCTCGTCTTCATCTTCATCCTCCTCCTCAAGTACAAGGTGTACAACGGGCAGGCCAAGGCCAAGGGCAAGGCCCACGTGTGCTCGCAGACCAACGGGTCCCAGGCTGGCTCCGTGGGGAGATCCTCGTCCAAAATTGGGGACAGGAGGGAGAGCTGGGGCTCGCCGGAATGTTCCGGAACGGGCGGGAGGGGAAGGGGGGGAGGGGAGTGGGAGGGGGAGAAGGGGGTGGGGGAGGAGGGGGCGTCGTGAGGGAGGGGGTGGGGGTGGTGGAGGTTGTGGGGTGGCTCTGGGGACATCTCTGGGACCTCCGGAATTGCTCCGGGGACATCTCTGGAACATCTGGAATCGCTCCGAGATCTCCGGAATTGCTCTGGGGACACCTCTGGAACATCTGGAATCGCTCCGAGATCTCCGGGAATGCTCCGAGGACACCTCTGGAACATCTGGAATTGCTCCGAGATCTCCAAAATTCCTCTGAGATCTCCGGAATTGCTCTGGGGACACCTCTGGGACCTCCGGAATTGCTCCGAGATCTCCGGAAATGCTCCGGGGACACCTCTGGAACATCTGGAATTGCTCCGAGATCTCCGGAATTGCTCCGGGGACACCTCTGGAACATCTGGAATTGCTTCGAGATCTCCGGAAATGCTCCGGGGACACCTCTGGAACATCTGGAATTGCTTCGAGATCTCCGGAAATGCTCCGGGGACACCTCTGGAACATCTGGAATTGCTCCGAGATCTCCGGAATTGCTCCGGGGACACCTCTGGAACATCTGGAATTGCTCCGAGATCTCCGGAATTGCTCTGGGGACACCTCTGGAACATCTGGAATTGCTCCGAGATCTCCGGAAATGCTCTGGGGACACCTCTGGAACATCTGGAATTGCTCCGAGATCTCCGGAATTACTCCGGGGACACCTCTGGAACATCTGGAATTGCTCCGAGATCTCCGGAAATGCTCCGGGGACACCTCTGGAACATCTGGAATTGCTCCGAGATCTCCGGAATTGCTCCGGGGACACCTCTGGGACCTCCGGAATTGCTCCGAGATCTCCGGAATTGCTCTGAGATCTCCGGAATTGCTCCGAGGACACCTCTGGAACATCTGGAATCAGTCTGGGATCTCCAGGATCACTCCAAGGACTCCTCTGGAACGTCGGAAATTGCTCCAAGATCTCCGGAATTGGTGTGGGGACACCTCTGGAACATCTGGAATCAGCGTGGGATCTCCAGAGCCTCTCCAAGGACACCTCTGGAATGTCAGGAGTCACTCTGAGACCTCCAAAATTGCTCTGGGATCTTCGGGATCGCTCCGGGGACACCTCTGGAACGTCGAGAGTCACTCCGAGATTTTTGGGATCGCTCCGAGGACACCTCTGGGACCTCTGGGGTCGCTCCGAGATCTCCAAAATTCCTCTGAGGACACCTCTGGAATCTCTCCAAGATCTCCGGAATCGCTCCAAGGACACCTCTGGAACATCTGGAATCGCTCTTAGATCTCTAAAATTGCTCTAAAATTCCTGGGACACCTCTGGGACCTCTGGAATTGCTCCAGGATCACCTCTGGAACATCTGGAATCGCTGTGAGATCTCTGGAATTGCTCTGAGATCTCCGGAATCGCTCCGAGGACACCTCTGGAACATCTGGAGTTGCTCCAGGATCTCCAGAATTGCTCCGAGATTTTCGGAAGTGCTCCGGGGACACCTCTGGAACCATTCCAAGGCTTCCAGAACCTCCTGTGCCACTCCAGAAACTTCCAGGATCTCCGGGACGATCCCAGAACCTCCAGAACCACTCCAAGGACATCTCCGGCGCCATCCCGAGGCCTCCAGAACTTTCCGGAACCTCCGGAACAATTCCAGAAGCTCCAGAACCACTCCAGGGACTCCTCCGGCGCCATCCCGAGGCTTCTAGAACCTTCCAGAAGCTCCGGAACAATTCCAGAAACTGCAGAACCACTCCAAGAACACCCTCAGAGCAATTCCGAGGCTTCCAGAACTTTCGAGAACCTTCCGGAAGCTCCAGAACCACTCCAGAGACTCCTCCGGAGCCATCCTGAGGTTTCCAGAACCTTCCAGAAGCTCCGGAGCAATCCCAGAACCTCCAGAATCTCTCCAAGGACACCTCTGGAGCCATCCCAAGGCTTCCAGAAATTTCCAGAATTTTCCAGAGTCACTCCAGAACCTCTCCAAGAACAATCCCAGAACCTCCAGAACCACTCCAAGGCCACCCTCAGAGCAATCCCAAGATTTCCAGAACCTTCCAGAACCTCCGGAACAATTCCAGAAGCTCCAGAACCACTCCGGGGACTCCTCCAGAGCCATCCCGAGGCCTCCAGAACCTTCTGGAAGCTCCGGAACTTCCAGAACCACTCCAAGGACACCCTCAGAGCAATCCCAAGGCTTCCAGAACTTTCCAGAACCTCCAGAATTTCTCCAAGGACTCCTCCGGAGCCATCCTGAGGCTTCCAGAACTTTCCAGAACCTCCGGAATGGCTCCAGAACCACTCCAAGGACACCCTCAGAGCAATTCCGAGACCTCCAGAACCTTCCAGAACCTCCAGAACAATCCCAGAACCACTCCAGGGACTCCTCCGGAGCCATCCTGAGGTTTCCAGAACTTTCCAGAACCTTCCGGAAGCTCCGGAACAATCCCAGAACCACTCCAGGGACTCCTCCGGAGCCATCCTGAGGTTTCCAGAACTTTCCAGAACCTTCCGGAACAATCCCAGAACCACTCCAGGGACTCCTCCGGAGCCATCCCGAGGTTTCCAGAACTTTCCAGAACCTCCGGAACAATCCCAGAACCACTCCAGGAACTCCTCCGGAGCCATCCCGAGGTTTCCAGAACTTTCCAGAACCTTCCAGAACCTCCGGAACAATCCCAGAACCACTCCAGGGACTCCTCCGGAGCCATCCCGAGGTTTCCAGAACTTTCCAGAACCTTCCAGAACCTCCGGAACAATTCCCAGAACCACTCCAGGGACTCCTCCAGAGCCATCCCGAGGTTTCCAGAACTTTCCAGAACCTTCCGGAACCTCCGGAACAATCCCAGAACCACTCCAGGGACTCCTCCGGAGCCATCCCGAGGTTTCCAGAACTTTCCAGAACCTTCCGGAAGCTCCGGAAGTGCTCCAGGAACTGCTCCGGAGCGGCCGCGGCACCTCCGGCTCGGATTTTAAGCTTCACTCTCGTCTATTTTTAAGCTCAGATGATTTCAAAAGATATTTTTTTAAAAATTCCTGTCCACGGACATCTCTTGGGGAATTTCCTTTGGGAATGTCGAGTCCCCCGAGCCCGAGACTGCCCAGGGGATTTTTTTTTTTTTTTTTTTTTTTTTTGAGGGATTTTTGGGATTTTTTGGGGTTTTTCGGTGTGATTTTTTGGGTGATTTTTTTATTTATGTGTTTATATATTTATTGGGGAATTTTGGGGGGAATTTTTTTGGTGATTATTTAAGTATTTATTTATTTATTTATTGGGGGATTTTTTGGGATGATTTTAAATTTATTTATTTATTTATTTATTTATTGGGGGATTTTTGGGATGATTTTAAATTTATTTATTTATTTATTTATTTATTTGGGGATTTTTGGGATTATTTATTTATTTATTTATTGGGGGATTTTTTGGGATGATTTTTTATTTATTTATTTATTTATTTATTTATTTGGGGATTTTTTTTGGGTGGGGATTTTTTTTTTTTTGTTTTTAAAATTTGTTTCTTTCAGGGGGAAATTTTTTTTTTTGTTTTAAAAATTTATTTGTTTGTTTGTTGGGGGATTTTTGGGGGCATTTTTCTGATTATTTATTTATTTATTTATATATTTATTGTGGGATTTTTTTGGGGGAATTTATTTTGTTTTTAGAATTTATTTATTTATTTATTTATTGGGGATTTTTTTTTTGGGTTTTGTTTTGCGATTTTTTCGGTGATTATTTATTTATGTGTTTATATATTTATTGGGGGATTTTGGGGGGTGTTTTAAAATTTATTTATTTATTTATTGGGGGATTTTTGGGGATGTTTTAAAATTTATTTATTTATTTATTGGGGGATTTTGGGGGTGTTTTTAAATTTATTTATTTATTTATTGGGGGGAATTTTTGGGTGATTTTTGGTGTGATTTTTTTATTTATGTATTTATACATTTATCGGGGGATTTTCTTTGGGGTTTTTTTTGTAATTTTTCGGGTGATTTTTTATTTATTTATTTACATATTTATTGGGCGATTTTTTGGGGGGGAATTTTTTTTTGGGGTGATTTATTTATTTATTTATTTATTTATTGGGGGGATTTTTTGGGGGACTTTTTTGGGTTTTTTTTGTCCAGTTTTTGGTTTTTTGGTGTTTTTTTTTTTTTTTTTTCCGGCGTTGGATCCGACACTTTTTTTGGTAAAAAAAGCAAAAAAAAACCACACGAGAAAACTACAACCAAAAAAAAAAAAGGGAAAAAAAAAAAAAAAAGAAAAAAAAAAGAAAAAAAATTTTTTTTTTTTTTAGTTTAAATCCAGATGGGAATCTTCTCAAGATCCTGGGATTCCCTTCCCTCCCGCGGAAAAAACGCTGGAATTCTTCATCTCTCCGAGGATTTGTTATAAAAATTCTTAATTTCGCAATTCCGAGTTGGGTTTTTTGGGGAAGATTTGGGGGAGGTTGGGGTGGGACATTCCGAGGGATCTTTGGGGAAAAAAATGGGGAAAAATCGGGAAAAAATTGGGGAAAAAATGGGGGGGAAAAAGGGAAAAATTGGGGAAAAAATGGGGGGAAAAAAGGAAAAAAAATTGGGGGAAAAATGGGGGGAAATGGGGAGAAAATGGGAAAAAAATGGGGAAAAATGGGGGGAAAATGAGGAAAAATGGGATTTGAGGAATTTTGGAACCTAGGAGGATCTTTCCAATATCCAAACCTCCCAAAATTTGGGATAAATCCTCCCAAAAATCACCACAAAGACACTGAACCTTTCCTTGAACTCCATTTATTAAAGCGGCCAAAAAGAATGGGAATTTTTTTTGGGAAAACGGTGGAATTTTGGGATTTTTCTTGGGATTTTGGGATTTTCTTGGGATTTTGGGATTGATGAAGATCTTTCCAATACCCAACCCCCCAAAATTCAGCATAAACCTCCCAAAAATCATCACAAAAACACCAAACTTCACACGAACGCCATTTATTAAATCGGCCAAAAATGACAAAATTTTCTTTTTTTTTGGGGATTCGGTGGAATTCTGGGATTTTTTCCGGGAATTCGGGGTCTCAGGATGTTCGGGAGGATCTTTCCAATACCCAATCCCCCAAAATTTGGGATAAATCCTCCCAAAAATCACCACAAAAACACTTTTGTGGCGTTCGCTTGAACGCCATTTATTAAATTGACCAAAAACAACAATTTTTTTTTTTGGTTTTTTTTTTTTGGGAAAATGGTGGAATTCTGGGATTTTCCTTGGGACTTTGGGATTTCTTATGGATTTTGGAATTAATGAGGGTCTCCCCACCATCCAACCCCCCCCAAAATTTGGCATAAACCTCCCAAAAATCACCGCAAAGACACCAAACTTCGCTCGAACGCCATTTATTAAATCGACCCAAAATGACGAAATTTTTTCTTTTTTTTTTGGAAAACGGTGGAATTCTGGGATTTTTTTTCGGAATTTGGGGTCTCAGGATGTTCAGGAGGATCTTTCCAATACCAGAACGCCCCAAAATTTGGGATAAATCCTCCCAAAATCAACACAAAGACACCAAACTTTCCTCTAACGCCATTTATTAAATCGGCCAAAAATGACGACTGTTTTTTTAAAAAACTCCAGTATTTTGGGATTTTTCCTGGAATTTTGGGATTTTCTTGGGATTTTGGAATCGATGAAGATCTTTCCAATATCCAAACCCCCAAAATTTGGGATAAACCTCCCAAAAATCACCACAGAAACACCAAACTTCGCTCGAACGCCATTTATTAAATCAACCAAAAACGACGAAATTTTTTTTTTTTTTTTTTTTTTTTTGGGAAAGCGGTGGAATTCCGGGGTTTTTCCCGGGAATTCGGGGGGGATCCCCCTCACCTGAGCAGGTGGAAGGTGAGCCAGTACATGAAGAGAGGCTGCGCGGCGGCGATGGCCATGGTCAGGTACATGCGCAGCTGATTCTTGGCGCCGCGCACCAGAACGGCCTCGGCCGCCGCCTCCGACAGCAGCTTCAGCCTCAGCGTGCGGATCTGCGGGAATTCCGGAAAATTCGGGAGTTAAAACTTTGGGATGAGGTCAGCAGAGTGTCAGAATTACAAAAAAAAACCCCAAAATTCCACAAGAATCTCATAAAATCACACAAAATTTCCCCAAATCTCATGCCTCCGACAGCAGCTTCAGCCTCAGCGTGCGGATCTGGGGGAATTCAGGGAAAAATTTGGGCTTTAGAACCTTGGGATGAGGTCATCAGAGCTTCAAAATTAAAAAAAAACCCCAAAATTCCATAAAAATCTCATAAAATCACACAAAATTGCACCAAATCTCCCCAAAATCCCACGCCTCCGACAGCAGCTTCAGCCTCAGCGTGCGGATCTGGGGGAATTCGGGAAAATTCGGGAGTTAAAACTTTGGAATGAGACTTTTCCAAACCCTCAGAGTGTCAGAATTTTAAAAAAAAAATCAAAATTCCACAAAAATCACAAAAATCGCACAAAATCGCACAAAATTTCCCAAAATCCCACGCCTCCGACAGCAGCTTCAGCCTCAGCGTGCGGATCTGGGGGAATTCGGGGAAATTTGGGGTTTAGAACCTTGGGATGAGGTCATCGGAGCTTCAAAATTTAAAAAAAAAATCAAAATTCCACAAAAATCTCATAAAATCACACAAAATTGCACCAAATTCCCCAAAATCCCACTCCTCTGACAGCAGTTTGAGCCTCAGCGTGCGGATCTGGGGGAATTCGGGGAAATTTGGGGTTTAGAACCTTGGGATGAGGTCATCAGAGCTTCAAAATTACAAAAAAAAGCAAAAATTTAAAAAAAAACCCCAAAATTGCACAAAATTTCCCAAAATCCCACGCCTCCGACAGCAGCTTCAGCCTCAGCGTGCGGATCTGCGGGAATTCGGGAAAATTCGGGAGTTAAAACTTTGGGATGAGGTCAGCAGAGCTTCAAAATTTAAAAAAAAAATCAAAATCTCCACAAAAATCACAAAAATCGCACAAAATTCCCCAAAATCCCACGCCTCCGACAGCAGTTTCAGCCTCAGCGTGCGGATTTGGGGGAATTCGGGGAAATTTGGGGTTTAGAACCTTGGGATGAGACTTTTCCAAACCCTCAGAGTGTCAGAATTACAAAAAAAAATCAAAATTCCACAAAAATTCCCCAAAAAATCACACAAAAATCACACAAAATCTTCCCAAAATCCCACGCCTCCGACAGCAGCTTCAGCCTCAGCATGCGGATTTGGGGGAATTCGGGAAAATTCGGGAGTTAAAACTTTGGGATGAGGTCATCAGAGTGTCAGAATTACAAAAAAAAATCAAAATTCCACAAAAATCTCATAAAATCGCACAAAATTTCCCAAAATTTCCCAAAATCCCACTCCTCCGACAGCAGCTTCAGCCTCAGCGTGCGGATTTGGGGGAATTCGGGGAAATTTGGGATTTAGAACCTTGGGATGAGGTCATCAGAGCTTCAAAATTTAAAAAAAAAATCAAAATTCCACAAAAATCTCATAAAATCGCACAAAATTTCCCAAAATTTCCCAAAATCCCACACCTCCGACAGCAGCTTCAGCCTCAGCGTGTGGATTTGGGGGAATTCGGGGAAAATTTGGGGTTTAGAACCTTGGGATGAGGTCATCAGAGTGTCAGAATTAAAAAAAAAACCCAAAATTCCATAAAAATCTCATAAAATCACACAAAATTGCACCAAATCTCCCCAAAATCCCACTCCTCTGACAGCAGCTTCAGCCTCAGCGTGCGGATCTGGGGGAATTCGGGAAAATTCGGGAGTTAAAACTTTGGAATGAGACTTTTCCAAACCCTCAGAGTGTCAGAATTTAAAAAAAAAAATCAAAATTCCACAAAAATCACAAAAATCGCACAAAATCGCACAAAATTTCCCAAAATCCCATGCCTCCGACAGCAGCTTCAGCCTCAGCGTGCGGATCTGGGGGAATTCGGGAAAATTTGGGGTTTAGAACCTTGGGATGAGGTCATCAGAGTGTCAGAATTACAAAAAAAAAGCAAAAATTTAAAAAAAACCCCCAAAATTCCCACAAAATCGCACAAAATTTCCCAAAATTTCCCAAAATCCCACTCCTCTGACAGCAGCTTCAGCCTCAGCGTGCGGATCTGGGGGAATTCGAGGAAAATTTGGGGTTTAGAACCTTGGGATGAGACTTTTCCAAACCCTCAGAGTGTCAGAATTACAAAAAAAAATCAAAATTCCACAAAAATCACAAAAATCGCACAAAATCGCACAAAATTTCCCAAAATCCCACGCCTCCGACAGCAGTTTCAGCCTCAGCGTGCGGATCTGGGGGAATTCGGGGAAAATTTGGGGTTTAGAACCTTGGGATGAGGTCATCGGAGCTTCAAAATTAAAAAAAAAATCAAAATTCCACAAAAATCTCATAAAATCACAAAAATCGCACAAAATTCCCCAAAATCCCACTCCTCCGACAGCAGCTTCAGCCTCAGCGTGCGGATCTGGGGGAATTCGGGGAAAATTTGGGGTTTAGAACCTTGGGATGAGGTCATCGGAGCTTCAAAATTAAAAAAAAAAAATCAAAATTCCACAAAAATCTCATAAAATCACACAAAATTGCACCAAATTTCCCAAAATCCCACTCCTCTGACAGCAGCTTCAGCCTCAGCGTGCGGATCTGGGGGAATTCGGGAAAATTCGGGAGTTAAAACTTTGGAATGAGACTTTTCCAAACCCTCAGAGTGTCAGAATTTAAAAAAAAAAATCAAAATTCCACAAAAATCACAAAAATCGCACAAAATCGCACAAAATTTCCCAAAATCCCATGCCTCCGACAGCAGTTTCAGCCTCAGCGTGCGGATCTGAGGAAATTCGGGAAAATTTGGGGTTTAGAACCTTGGGATGAGGTCATCACAGTGTCAGAATTACAAAAAAAAAAATCAAAATTCCACGAAAATCACAAAAATCACACAAAATTTCCCCAAATCCCACGCCTCTGACAGCAGTTTCAGCCTCAGATTTCAGATCTGGGGAATTCGGGAAAAATTTGGGATTTAAAAATTCGGGATGAGACTTTTCCAGACCCTCAGAGTGTCAGAATTAAAAGAAAAATCCAAAAATTCCACAAAAATTGCCAAAAAATCACACAAAAATCACAAAATTCCCATAAAATTTCCCAAAATCTCACTCCTTCCAGAGAAGTTTCAGCCTCAGAATTTAGATCTGAAGGAATTTGGGAAAAATTTGGGATTTAAAAATTCAGGATGAGACTTTTGCAGACCCTCAGGTCTTCAGGATCCTAAAATCCCACAAAAATCCTTCCCAAAATTCCCCAAAATATCAATTTTTTATCAATTAAGAGCTCAAACCACTGAAAGCGGTGGAAATTTTTGGGAATCCGAGGGAATTTTGGGGAGAATCTCTGGAATTTCGGGGTCTCCCCGCCTTGAGGGGAATCTTTCCAATATCCACAACCCCAAAAAATTGGGATAAACATCCAAAATTTCCCCAAAAATCAGAGAACAGACCCCAAAACCCTCCCTGAGTAGCATTTAAAGGGCGCTTTAAAATCCGAATTTTTGGGAATTTTTGAGCAAATTCCCTGAATTTTGAGCAAATCCCTCAGGATTTTGGGCATCTGGGGAATCCCAAACCCCAAAAAAACCCCAAAAAATCCCTAAAAAACCCCAAAAAAATCCCCACAAAAATCCCCCAAAATCCCCAAAAAAACCCCAAAAAACCCCAAAAAATCCCCCAAAAAAACCCCAAAAACCCCAAAAATCCCCAAAAAAACCCCAAAAAATCCCCAAAAAACCCCCAAAACCCAAAAAAAATCCCAAAAAATCCCAAAAAAACAAAAAAAAAATCCCCAAAAAACCCCAAAAAATCCCCAAAAAACCCCAAAAAAATCCCAAAAAATCCCCCAAAACCCCAAAAAAACCCAAAAAAACCCCAAAAAAAATCCCAAAAAATCCCCCAAAAACTCACCATGAACACAAAAATGCTCAGACAACACCAACTCAAGGCCACGTAATATCCAGGGCGGCCCAGGAGCAGCCCAGCCACGAGACCCACGATCATCCTGTGAAAAAAAAGGGGAAAAAAAAAGGAATTTCATCCCAAAAAATAAAAAAAAAAAAATCCCCACAAAAATCCCACAAAATCTTCCTAAAATCTCAGTTCTCCCAGAGCAGTTTAGGCCTCAGATTTCCCCCTCAGATCTGAGGGAAAATTCGAGTTTTCAATCCTCAGATTTGGCCCCTCAGCGTCAGAATTTTTAAAAACTCACAAGAAATCCCAAAAAATCCCGAAAACTCCACAAAATCACACAAAATTTCCCCAAAATCCTACAAAATTCCCCTAAAATCCCACTCCTCCCAGAGCAGTTTAGGCCTCAGATTTCGAATCTGAGGGAAAAATTCAGGAAAAATTCAAGAATTCAATCCTCAGTGTTTCAGAATTCAAAAAATCCCCACAAAAACCCCAAAAAATCCCAAAAAATCTCACAAAATCCCTCAAAATCCTCTTGGCCTCCCAGAGCAGTTTAGGCCTCAGATTTTCCCCCTCAGATCTGAGGGAAAAATTCGAGATTTCAATCCCCAGAGTTTCAGAATTCAAAAAAACCCCACAAAAATTCCCCAAAAATCCCAAAAAAATCGCAAAAAATCCCCAAAAAAACCCAAAAATCCCAAAAAATTCCCTAAAATCCCACTCCTCCCAAAGCAGTTTAGGCCTCAGATTTCCCCCTCAGATCTGAGGGAAAAATTTGAGATTTCAATCCCCAGAGTTTCAGAATTCAAAACAAACCCACAAAAACCCCCACAAAAACCCCAAAAAATCCAAAAAAATCTCTCAAAATCCTCCCTCAAAATCCTCTTGGCCTCCCAGAGCAGTTTAGGCCTCAGACTTTCCCCCTCAGATCTGAGGGAAAAATTCGAAATTTCAATCCCCAGAGTTTCAGAATTCGAAAAAACCCCCCCAAAATTCCCCAAAAAATTGCAAAAAATCCGAAAAAACCCCAAAAATCCCCAAAAAATTCCCTAAAATCCCACTCCTCCCAAAGCAGTTTAGGCCTCAGACTTTCCCCCTCAGATCTGAGGGAAAAATTCGAGATTTCAATCCCCAGAGTTTCCGAATTCGAAAAAAAACCCCAAAAATTCCCCAAAAATCCCAAAAAAATCGTAAAAATCCCCCAAAAAATCCCAAAAAATCGCAAAAAAAAACCCCCAAACCCCCCCCAAAAAGACCCCAAAAATCCCTCAAAAGCCTCCCTCAAAATCCCCTTGGCCTGTTAGAGCAGTTTAGGCCTCAGACTTTCCCCCTCAGATCTGAGGGAAAAATTCGAGATTTCAATCCCCAGAGTTTCCGAATTCGAAAAAAAACCCCAAAAATTCCCCAAAAAATTGCAAAAAATCCGAAAAAACCCCAAAAATCCCAAAAAAATTCCCTAAAATCCCACTCCTCCCAAAGCAGTTTAGGCCTCAGACTTTCCCCTTCAGATCTGAGGTAAAAATTCGCGATTTCAATCCCCAGAGTTTCAGAATTCAAAACAAACCCACAAAAACCCCACAAAAACCCCAAAAAATCCAAAAAATCTCACAAAATCCTCCCTCAAAATCCTCTTGGCCTCCCAGAGCAGTTTAGGCCTCAGATTTCCCCCTCAGATCCGAGGGAAAAATTCGCGATTTCAATCCCCAGAGTTTCCGAATTCGAAAAAACCCCCCAAAAATTCCCCAAAAATCGCAAAAAATCCCCAAAAATCCCAAAAAAATTCCCTAAAATCCCACTCCTCCCGAAGCAGTTTAGGCCTCAGACTTTCCCCCTCAGATCTGAGGGAAAAATTAGAGATTTCAATCCCCAGAGCTTCAGAATTCAAAACAAACCCACAAAAATCCCCAAAAAAAAACCCCAAAAAAACCCAAAACCAAAATCCAACAAAAATTTCCCAAAATCCCACTCCTCCCAGAGCAGTTCAGGCCCCAGATTTCCCCCTCAGATCTGAGGGAAAAATTCGAGATTTCAATGCCCAGAGCTTCAGAATTCAAAACAAACCCACAAAAATTCCCCAAAAATTCGCAAAAAATCCCAAAAAACCCCAAAAATCCCCCAAAAAATCCCTAAAATCCCACTCCTCCCAGAGCAGTTTAGGCCTCAGACTTTCCCCCTCAGATCTGAGGGAAAAATTCGAGATTTCAATCCCCAGAGTTTCAGAATTCAAAACAAACCCACAAAAACCCCACAAAAACTCCACAAAAACCCCACAAAAACCCCCACAAAATTGCACTAAATCTCCCCAAAATCTCACTCTTCGCAGAGCAGTTCAGGCCTCAGATTTCCCCCTCAGATCTGAGGGAAAAATTCGAGATTTCAATCCCCAGAGCTTCAGAATTCAAAAAAACCCCACAAAAATTCCCCAAAAATCCCAAAAAAATCACAAAAAACCCCCAAAAAATCCCCAAAAATCCCCAAAAAAATTCCCTAAAATCCCAGTCCTCCCAAAGCAGTTTAGGCCTCAGACTTTCCCCTCAGATCTGAGGGAAAAATTCGAGATTTCAATCCCCAGAGCTTCAGAATTCAAAACAAACACACAAAAACCCCCAAAAATCCCCCAAAAAAACACCAAAATCCAACAAAATTTTCCCAAAATCCCACTCCTCCCAGAGCAGTTCAGGCCCAGATTTTCCCCTCAGATCTGAGGGAAAAATTCGAGATTTCAATCCCCAGAGCTTCAGAATTAAAAAAAAACCCACAAAAATTCCCCCAAAAAATCGCAAAAAATCCCCAAAAAATCCCCAAAAATCCCAAAAAAACCGCAAAAAATCCCCAAAAAATCCCCAAAAAACCACCTTACCCCACGTATTTGTATCCGGCGAAGGCCAGGAGGTCGATGGGCGTCAGGTCCGTGGTGACAGTGACCAAATAAAGGCTCAGGAGGACACTCAGCACCTCCAGCACCAGCCAGGCCAGCGCCGAACTCGCCACCAATCCCAAACTGTCCGGCGAAAATCTGCGTTTTTTCCCCAAAAAAAATTAAAATATTTGGTGTTTAGGAAAATGGGGAAGGGTTTTGAGGGAAAAAATGGGAATTTTGAGGGGAAATGTGGGGTTTTTGTTACCTGTTCTGGGTGCCCAAAGCGAGGCCGGCCAGGAGGATGTAGGTGAGGAAGGCCATGGCTGTGAGGGGAATTTTGGGGATTTTTGGGGTTTTTTGGGGAATTTTGGGGTTTTTTGGGGGATTTGGGGGGTTGGGAGGTGGTTTGGGGTTTTTTTGGGGTATTTTGGAAGGATTTGGGGTCGTTTGGAGGGATTTGGAGGGGCAATTTTGGAAATTTTGGGGTTTTTTTTGGGGAATTTTGGAGATTTTTGGGGTTTTTTTGGGGGATTTTGGGGGTTAGGAGGCGGTTTGGGGTGTTCTGGAAGGACTGGGGAGAAGTTTAGGGGGGTTCTTGGGGATTTGGGGGTGAATTTTGGGATTTTTGGGGGGATTTTGGGAATTTGGGGGTGAATTTTGGGGATTTGGGGGTGAATTTTGGGATTTTTGGGGGGATTTTGGGAATTTGGGGGTGAATTTTGGGGATTTGGCGGTGAATTTTGGGATTTTTGGGGGGATTTTGGGAATTTAGGGATATTTTTCCCAGGAATTCTGAGGGGGGTCCCAAAGGATTTGAGAGATTTCGAGGATCTGGAGTTTTTTCAGGGGAGATTTGAGGAGATTTTGAGAGATTTTCCAGGAATTTTGGGAGCTCCTGAAGGATTTGGGGAGCCCTGAAGATTTTGGGGTGCATTGCGATTTCTTTTAGGGAAAATTTGGGGAAAATTTCGATTTTTTTGGGGAGATTCGGAGCGATTTTGAGGAAAATTCAGGGAGATCTTTCAGAAATTTCGGAGACTCCCAAAGGATTTTGGGGATTTGGGGTTCCCCGGGGGTTTTGGGGGTGGTTTTGGGGGTTTTTTGGGGGTCCCAGAGTGATTTTGGGGGTCCCTACCTGGGATATAAAGGTCGGGGGCGTTGACATCGAAGCGAGGGGCAACGGGGGCGTCCTGCTGGTACCTGACCTGCCAGTCCTGGGGGGCTGGGGGGGTCAGGGACCCCCGAAAATCCCCCAAAAATACCCAAAATCACCCCCAAAACTGCCTGAGACCCAAAAATTACCCCAAAGTCACCCCCAAAACGGCCTGGGACCCCAAAATTACCCCGAAACACTCATAAAATACCCCAAAAATCCAGAAAAATATTAAAAAACCAACCTAAAATAACCCCAAAACCACCCGAAATCAGCCCCCAAAACTGCCTGGGACCCCAAAATTACCCCAAAATCACCCCAAAACCGTCATAAAGTACCCCAAAACCCTCTAAAATATTAAAAAACAACGTAAAATTACCCCAAAATCACCCCCAAAACAGCCTGGGACCCCAAAATTACACCAAAATGCCCAAAAAGTACCCCAAAAACACCCCCAAAATCACCTGGGACCCCAAAATTACCCCGAAACACTCATAAAATACCCCAAAAAACCAGAAAAAATATTAAAAACCAACCTAAAATTACCCCAAAATCACCCCCAAAACTGCCTGGGACCCCAAAATTACCCCAAAACCCCCTCTGAACCCCAAATTACCCCAAAAATACCCCAAATCCCCCAAAATCTCCCAAATCCACCCCCAAATTCCCCCAGGACCCTTCAAAACGCCCTCCCAGTCACTCCCAGTAACCCTGAACCCCCTCCCAGTTCACCCCAGTCGCTCCCAGTTCGCCCCAATTCCCTCCCAGTAACCCCGAACCCCCTCCCAGTCCTTCCCAGTGCCCTCCCAGTCCCTCCCAGTAACCCCAAACCCACTCCCAATCCCTTCCCAGTCCCTCCCAGTCGCTCCCAGTCCCTCCCAGTCCCCCCCAATCCCCTCCCAGTCCCTCCCAGTGGCTCCCAGTAACCCCAAACCCACTCCCAATCCCCTCCCAATCCCTCCCAGTCCCTCCCAGTCCCCCCCAATCCCCTCCCAGTCGCTCCCAGTCCCTCCCAGTCCCCCCCAATCCCCTCCCAGTCCCTTCCCAGTCCCTCCCAGTCCCCCCCAATCCCCTCCCAGTCCCTCCCAGTCCCCCCAGTCCCCTCCCAGTCCCTCCCAGTCCCCCCAATCCCCTCCCAGTCGCTCCCAGTCCCCTCCCAGTCCCTCCCAGTCCCCCCCAGTTCCCCCCAATCCCTTCCCAGTCGCTCCCAGTCCCTCCCAGTGCCCCCCAATCCCCTCCCAGTGGCTCCCACTAACCCCAAACCCACTCCCAATCCCCTCCCAATCCCCTCCCAATCCCTTCCCAGTCCCTCCCAGTCCCTCCCAGTCCCTCCCAGTGGCTCCCAGTACCGGGTGGCCGAAGGGGAACACGAGCAGCCGCAGTTTCTTGGCCACGTACACAGTGTCCACGGCAAAATAATACTTCAGCCTCCCCACGGGCACCCAGCGGCCGAGCTGCAACCCCGGAAATGCCCTTTATTCCCGATTTTTCCCAGATTTTTCACGATTTTTCCAGATTTTTCCCAGTTTTTCCCAGATTTTTCCCGGTTTTTCCCTGATTTTTCCCGGGTTTTCCCAGATTTTTCCCGGTTTTTCCCAGATTTTTCCCGGGTTTTCCCAGATTTTTCCCGGTTTTTCTTTTTCCCGATTTCCTCAGATTTTTCCAGATTTTTTTCTCAGATTTTTCCAGATTTTTTCTCAGATTTTTCCTGGGTTTTCCCAGATCTTTCCCGGTTTTCCCCAGATTTTCTCCAGATTTTTCCCGGGTTTTCCCACACTTTTTTCCAGATTTTTCCATATTTTCCCCAGATTTTTCCCATATTTTCCCCAGATTTTTTCCCAGATTTTTCCAGATTTTCCCCAGATTTTCCTCAGATTTTTCTCAGATTTTTCCCCAGATTTCCCCCAGATTTTTCCCACATTTTTCCACATTTTTTCTCAGATTTTCCTCAGATTTTTCTCAGATTTTCCCAGATTTTTCCCCAGATTTCCCCCAGATTTTTCCCACATTTTTCCACATTTTTTCTCAGATTTTTCCCCAGATTTTTCTCAGATTTTCCCAGATTTTTCCCATATTTTTCCCCAGATTTTTCCCACATTTTTCCACATTTTTTCTCAGATTTTTCCCCAGATTTTTCTCAGATTTCCCCACATTTTCCCCCACATTTTTCCCCACATTTCCCGGGTTTCTCCCCCACCACTCACATTCCCTTCCACGATGTCCCTCCCGTGCGAGGCCAAGCTGCTGCCGTAGGCCGCGGCCAGGGAGGTCACGGGCTCGCTCAGGAAGGCCCCGGGAGGAGGGAACGGCGACGACGACGACGAGGAGGAGGAGGAGGAGGCCGAAGGCGGCGGCGGAGCTCCGAACCCGCGGCCCGGGGAGGCTCCGGCCGCGCTCGTATCCTCGAAGAGAGGCCGCGGATCGGCCAAGCGAGCGGGGCCGCGGCGTTTGGGGGCTGGGAAGGAAAAAAAAAGTGAATTTTGAGGAGATTTTGGCCCAAATTCCCTCACGGGAGCTCCCGAAACTCACGGGGAGCGGCGGCGTCCATGGCGGCGGCACTTCCGGGATCGCGCACCGCGTGTCACGTGGGGGAGATGGGAGGTTGTGATTGGCCGAGAGGGCGGAAGTGGTTGGCGTGCCCGGAGTCAAAATGGCGGCCGCGGCGCTTTGGTTGTTGCCGTAGCAACGGCCAAACGATGCCCCAGATTGTCACCGGAATGTCGCCAGGATGTCCCCAAGGATGTCGCCACTGCCGTGGTGTCCCCAGAGGTGTCACGGGCTCCCGTAGGGTCCATGGCAGCGCCACTTCCGAGTTCGGCTACCGGAAAGTCACGTGGTGGAACCGCGCGGTTGTGATTGGGTGAGAGGGCGGAAGTGCCTGGCGGAAAGGGGAAGTCGTGCCTGGAGTTAAGATGGCGGCGATGCCAAGCTGCGGTTGCCATAGTAACGCGGGGTGCGCTCGGGCCTAGTGCCCGCCCGAGGTGTCCCCAGGGCTGGGACGTGGCCAGGATGTCCCCAGGGTGTCACCAAGGGTGACCCCAGGGCCACCGTGTCATGCTCATGGATGGGGATGGCCCTGGTGGCCGTGGTGTCCCCAAGCTGTGGTGCCCCCAGGGCTGTCCACGCGCTGTCCCCATGGCTGTGATGTCCCCAGGGATGTCCCCAGGATCTCCGTACAATGTCCCCAAGGTGTCCCAGGGATGTCCCTGTGATGTCCCCAGGGATGTCCGCACGGCCGTGGTGTGCCCAGGGTGTCACCAGGAGCGACCCCAAATCTGCAACATCCCCATGGTGTCCCCATGGTGTCCCCGTGGTGTCCCCAAAACTACGATGTCCCCATGGTGTCCCCGTGGTGTCCCCGTGGTGTCCCCGTGGTGTCCCTGTGGTGTCCCCACGGTGTCCCCCACGATGTCCCCACTGTCCCCACGGGTGTCCCCCTCCCATGGTGTCCCCACGATGTCCCCATGGTGTCCCCGTGGTGTCCCCATGGTGTCCCCACGATGTCCCCATGGTGTCCCCATGGTGTCCCCACGATGTCCCCCATGGTGTCCCCATGGTGTCCA
>JAXCHO010000911.1:0-27806 GCA_036630365.1 Acanthiza pusilla
TAAAAATCACCCACAAAATCCAACTCAAAATCGCCAACGTTTCCCTGAAAATTTCCAAAAAATTCCTGCGAAAATTCCCCAAAAATCCGACAAAAAATTTTAAAAATTCCGCCCAAAAATTCCTCCGAAAATCACCCAAAATCCAACCCAAAATCCCAAAAATTCTGACCAAACCTCCCGAAATTCTCCCGGAATTGCCTGAACTCTCCCGATTTTCATCTGAACTCAACAAAATTGCCCAAAATTGCCCAAAATTCCTCTTGAAATTCCATTTCCTGTCCCAAAATCTGCCAAAAGTATCCGAAACCCTCCCAAATTCCCCAAAATCCTCCCAATTCTCCTCCAAACCTCCCAAAATATCCCAAAATTACATTTTGCCCCAAATCCCCAAAATTCCTCCAGAAAATCCCTCCAGACCCTCCCGAAATTGGCCCAAAAATCCCCAAAATTCCCCCAAATCTCCGAAATTTCCCCCAAAATTTCCGACCCAAATCCCATTTTCTCTCCCCAAACCCTCCCAAAATCCCCAAAAATCCCCAAAATCCCCCATTATCCCCCAAAATCCCTCCCAAAATCCCAAAAAATCCTCCCAAAATTTCCCAAAATCCCCGATTCTCCCCCAAAAATCCCCAAAAAATCCCCAAAAATCCCCAATTATCCCCCAAAAATCCACCCAAAAATTCTCCCAAAATCCCCAAATTCTCCCCAAAAAAATCCCCCCAAAAAATTCCCAAAATCCCCAATTATCCCCCAAAAATCCCCAAAAATTCCCAAAATCCCCAATTGTCCCCCAAAAATCCCCCCAAAATTCCCAATTATCCCCAAAAATCCCCAAAATTTCCCAAAATCCCCAATTCTCCCCCAAAATTTCCCAAAATCCCCAATTCTCCCCCAAAAATCCAAAAAAATTTCCCAAAATCCCCAGTTATCCCAAAATCCCCCCAAAAATTCTCCCAAAATCCCCAAAAATTCCCCCAAAAACCCCAATTATTCCCCAAAAATCCCCAAAAATTTCCCAAATCCCCAATTATCCCCGAAAATCCCGAAAATTTCCAAAAATCCCCCCAAAATCCCCAAAAATCCCCCAAAATTTCCCAAAATCCCCAAAAAATTCCCCCAAAATCCCATTTTCTCTCCCCAAACCCTCCCAAAATCCCCAAAAATCCCCCAAAATCCCTCCCAAAATCCCCAAAAATCCCCCCCAAAATTTCCCAAAAATTCCCCAAATCTCCCCCAGGCTCACCCATGGCTCTGCGCAGGGCCGGGGGCCGCCGCCCCTCCCCCCCCCGCACGCACAGGAAGTACACGGGAGCTCCTGTGGCCATGATGGCCACGCCGATGCCGCAGACCAGAGGCTCCGCCCACGCCGAGAAGATCAGCAGAGCTCCCCAGAAGAGCAGGTAGAGCGCGGGGAAGAGCAGGCTCACCTGGGGGGAGGGGCAGCGGGAGGGGGAGGGGTCAGGGGTGGGGGTGGGGAGGAGCGGGGAAAGGTTTTTTTATGAATGGAAGGCGTGGGAAAGCTTTATTTTGTATGAATGGAGAGCGTGGGGAAAAGTTTTTTTATGAATGGAGAGCGCGGGGAAAAGTTTATTTATGAATGGAGAGTGTGGGAAAGGTTTTTTTAATGAATTGGAAGTGTGGGAAAGCTTTATTTTGTATGAATGGAGAGCACAGGGAAAAGTTTTTTTATGAATGGAGAGCGTGGGGAAAAGTTTTTTATGAATGGAGAACGTGGGGAAAAGTTTTTTTATGAATGGAGAGCGTGGGGAAAAGTTTTTTTATGAATGGAAGGCGTGGGGAAAAGTTTTTTTATGAATGGAGAGCGTGGGGAAAAGTTTTTTTATGAATGGAAGGCGTGGGGAAAAGTTTTTTTAATGAATTGGAAGTGTGGGAAAAGTTCTTTTTTATGAATGAAGAGCATGGGAGAAGTTCTTTTTTAATTAATGGAAAGCATGCGAAAGGTTTTTTTGGGAACGGACCGTGTGGGAAAGTTGATTTTTTTATGAATGGAGAGCGTGGGAAAAGTTTTTTTTATGAATGAAGAACATGGGAAAGTTTCTTTTTTATGAATGGGAAGCACGGGAAGGGCTTTTTGAAAATGGAGGGTGTGGGAAAGGTTTTTTTATCAATGGAGGGCGTGGGAAAGTTTTTCCTTAATGAATGAAGAGCGTGGGAAATTTTTTTTTTTTAATTAATGGAAAGCATGGGAAAGATTTTTTTTTTTTTGAATGGACAGCGCGGGAAAAGTTTTTTTCTTATGAATGGAAGGTATGGAAAGGGTTTTTTTGTGAATGAGAAGCGTGGGAAAAGTTTTTTTCAATGAATGATAGGCGTGAGAAAGTTTTTTTTTTAATGAATGGAGAGAGTGGGAAAAGGTTTTTTTGGGAATGGAAGGTGTGAGAAAAGTTTTATGAATGAAGGATGTGGGAAAGTTTTTTTTTTTTTAATGAATGGAGGTTGTGGGAAAATTCGAGAGTGGATAATTTTATCAATGGAGAGCGTGGGAAAATGTCGGGGTGTCAATGGAGGGCATGGGAAATTTCTTTTATGAATGGAGAGCATGGGAAAAGTTTTTTTTGTGAATGGAAGGCATGGGAAAGTTTTTTTTTTAATGAATGAAGGGCATGGAAAATTCCAGAATGGATAATTTTATCAATGGACAGTGTGGGAAAATCTTGGGGAATATTTCATGATCAATGGCGGGCATGGGAAAAGTTTTTTTTATGAATGGAGGGCGTGAGAAAATTTTGGGTGTTGATGGCAGGCGTGGGAAAGGTTTTTTTTTAATGAATGGAGAATGTGGGAAAGGTTTTTTTATCAATGGAGGGTGTGGGAAAATCCCAGAGGGTCATGGGGAAAAACCCAGAGTGGATAATTTTATCAATGGAGAGTGTGGGAACATGTTGGGGTGTCAATGGCGGGCGTGGGAAAGTTTTTTTATGAATGGACAACGTGGGAAAATCCTGAGGGGTTGTGGGAAAATCTCTGGAGATGATTTTGTTATCAATGGAGAGTGCGGGAAAATTCCAGAGTAGATTATTTTATCAATGGAAAGTGTGGGAAAATGTTTGGGTGTCAACGGCGGGCGTGGGAAAAGTTTTTTTTCCGAATGGAGGGCGTGGGAAAACCTTGGGAGGTCATGGGAAAATCTCTGGAGATGATTTTTTATCAACGGAGAGCGTGGGAAAAATCCAGATTGAATTGTTTTATGAATGGAAGGCGTGGGAAAATGCTGGGGACAGTTTTTTTAATCAATGAAAGGCGTGGGAAAATCCCCAAAAGTGGAAAAATTTTATCAATAAAGGGCGTGGGAAAATTCTAGGGTGGATTATTTTATCAATGAAAGGCGTGGGAAAATTCTAGATTGAATGATGTCATCAATGGGGGAGGCGGGAAAGACTTTTTTTATGAATGGCGAGCGTGGGAAAATCCCAGGGAGTTGTGGATTTAATGAATGGAAGGCGTGGGAAAATGTTTGAGTGACAAGGGAGGGCGTGGGAAAGGATTTTTTATGAATGGAGGACGTGGGAAAATCCCAGGGTGGATTATTTTATGAATGGAGTGTGTGAGAAAATCTTAGGGGCGTGGCCAGAGTGGGCGTGGTTTAGGACCAAAAGGGGGCGGGGCTTCAGGACAAAACGAGCGTGGTCGACGCCCCAAAAGAGGCGTGGCCTGGTGCAAAATGGGCGTGGTTTAGCAGCCCAAAAGGGCGTGGTTTAAAAGCAAAAGGGGCGTGGCTTGAGGATTCAAGGGGCGTCGTTTGGTGATGAAAGGGGGCGTGGTTCCCCCAAAAAAGGCGTGGTTTAGAGACCAAAAGGGGCGTGGCTTAGCCCCAAAAGGGGCTTGGCTTAGCCACAAAAGGAGTGTGGTTTTGAGACCAAAAAGGGTGTGGCTTAGAGACAAAAAAGGGCGTGGTTTGGTCCAAAAATGGGCGTGGTTTTTTTAAAAGGGTGTGGTTTAAAGGCCAAAAGGGGTGTGGCTTCAGAACAAAAGGGGCGTGGTTTAGGGTCCAAATGGGTGTGGCTTCAGCTCCAAAATGGGCGTGGCTTGGGGATAAAGTAGGCGTGGCTTGTACTCTAAACTGGTCGTGGTTCCGTTTCCAAAGTGGGCGTGGTTTGATCCCAAAATGGGCGTGGTTGAAGCTCCAAAATGGGCGTGATTTGGCAATAAAGTAGGCGTGGTCTAGGCCCAAAAATGGGCGTGGTTTAAGCGCCAAAAGGACATGGATTAGGACCCAAAATGGGTGTGGTTTCAGTTGTAAAATGGGCGTGGTTTAAGCCCAAAATTGGCTGTCGTTTATCTCCAAAATGGGCGTGGTTTAAATGCCCAAAGGGGCGTGGCTTCAGGGCTAAAGGGGCGTGGTTTGGGGATAAAAGGGGAGTGGTCTCCCCCAAAAGGGGTGTGGTTGAAATGCCAAAAGGGGCGTGGCTTTGGGACAACGTGGGTGTGGTTTGTGCCTAAAGGGGCGTGGTCTTCCCCAAAAGGGGTGTGGTTTAAATGCCAAAAGGGGCGTGGCTTCGGGACAAAAGGGGCATGGGTTTGTGCCTAAAAGGGGCGTGGCCTCCCCAAAAGGGGTGAGGTTTAAATGCCAAAAGGGGTGTGGCTTTCAGGACAATGTGGGTGTGGTTTGTGCCTAAAGGGGCGTGGTTGAAATGCCCAAAGGGGCGTGGCTTCGGGACAATGTGGGTGTTGTTTGTGCCTAAAGGGGGCGTGGCTTAGATGCCAAAAGGGGCGTGGCTTCGGGACAACGTGGTGTGATTCGTGCCTAAAAGGGGCGTGGCCTCCCCCAAAAGGGGTGTGGTTGAAATGCCAAAAGGGGCGTGGCTTCGGGACAACGTGGGTGTGGTTTGTGAGTAAAAGGGGCGTGGCCTCCCCCAAAATGGGCGTGGTTGAAATGCCAAAAGGGGCGTGGCCTCAGGACAAAAGGGGCATGGTTTGGGGACAAAAGGGGCGTGGTCTCCCCCAAAAGGGGCGTGGTTTAGAGTCCAAACAGGGCGTGGCTTTGGGACAATGTGGGCGTGATTTGTGCCTAAAAGGGGCGTGGCCTCCCCCAAAAGGGGCGTGGTTTAAATGCCAAAAGGGGCGTGGCTTCGGGACAAAAGGGATATGGTTTGGGGATAAAAGGGGCGTGGTCTCCCCCAAAAGGGGCGTGGTTTGGGTCCAAAATGGGCGTGGTTTGGGTATAAAGTAGGTGTGGCTTGAGCCCCAAAATGGGCGTGGTCTGACCCCAAAAGGGGCGTGGCTTCAGGCCAAAATGGGTGTGGTTTCAAGTCCAAAACGGGCGTGGTTTAAATGCCAAAAGGGGCGTGGCTTTGGGACCATGTGGGCGTGGTTCGTGCCTAAAAGGGGCGTGGCCTCCCCCAAAACGGGCGTGGCTGAAATGCCAAAAGGGGCGTGGCTTCAGGACACAAGGGGCGTGGCTTAGAGTCCAAAATGGGCGTGGTTTAAATGCCAAAAGGGGCGTGGCTTCAGGACAAAAGGGGCGTGGCTCGTGCCTAAAAGGGGCGTGGTCTCCCGGAAGGGGCGTGTCCTACCTTGATGGGGCGGGGCAGCCGGGGCTCCCTCCAGCGCAGCAGCAGCAGCCCGGCCACGGTGACGCCGTACCACAGGTAATTAACGAAGCCCACGTAATTAATCAGCGTGTAGATGTCGCCCGTCACCAGCATCAGCAGCGTGGAGACGCACTGCGGAGGGGGCGGGGCTTAGGGACACGCCCACGCGGACACGCCCACACGGACACGCCCACATGGACACGCCCAACATTTTTAAAAATCCCAATTTTTTCCCCTTTTTTTGCTGTTTTTTTTGCCATTTTTTCCTCTTTTCCCCCCCCATTTGCCAGCATTTTTTCCCCATTTTCCCCCCATTGTTTTGCATTTTTTTGTTGGTTTTTTTCCCATTTTTTCCCCATTTTTTAATAATTTTTCCCCATTTTCCCCCATTTTTTGCCCAATCTTTTCCCCACTTTTTTCCTTTTTTTGGCCTTTTTTTGGCCATTTTTTCAATTTTTTCTCCATTTTTCAACATTTTTTTCCCATTTTTCTCCCATTTTATGGCCTTTCCTTTCCCCATTTTTTTCCCATTTTTCCCTCATTTTGTCCAATTCTTCCCCCCATTTTTCCACTTCCTTTGGCCTTTTTTTATCTAATTTTTTCTCATTTTCTTCCAGTTTTTTTGCCATTTCTTGGCCTTTTTTCCCCCCATTTTTTGGTCATTTTTCCCATTTTTTACCCAATATCCTCTGTGTTTTTTCCCCCCAAAATTCCCCAATTTTTCCCAAATTCTCCCCAAATCCTTTAAACCATTTTCCCCTCATTTTCCCCCAATTTTGCCCCAGTTCTACATCACTTTCCCCCATTCTTTGCCATTTTTTTGCCACTTTTCCCCCATTTTTTGCCCAATTTTCTCTTTTTTTTTTTTTTTTTTACTAAATTGCCCAAAATCCCCAGAATTCACCCCAAATCTCTTCACAATTTTCCCTCAAATTTTCCCCAATTTTTCCCCAACTCTGCATCATTTTTTCCCCATTTTTCCCCCAATTTTCCCCATTTTTTTGTCATGCCTTCATCTTTTTTTTTTTGGGGTTAAATTCCCCAAAATTCTCCCCAAATGTTTCCCACCCTCATCCCCCATTTTTCCCTGGTTCTACATCACTTTTTCTTCATTTTTCCCCATTTTTCGCCCAATTTTCATAATTTTTTTTTGCTAAATTTCCCAAACTCTCCTCTTTTCCCCCCAGTCTCCTCACCATTTCCCCCCCATATTTTCCCCATTTTCCCTTATTTTTTTGTCATTTTCCCCCATTTTTTCCCTATTTTCCCCCATTTTTTCCCCATTTTTTGCCCAATTTTCACCATTTTTTTCCTTAATTTTCCCCAAATCCCCAGAATTCTACCCAAACCCTCTCACTATTTTTTCTCAATTTTCCCCCAATTTTTCCGCAGTTCTACATCATTTTCCCCCCATTTTTTTCCCATTTTTCCCCACATTTTCCCCGTTTTTCGCCCGATTTTCTTCGTTTTTTTTTCCCCGCTCCCCATTTTTTCCCAAAATCTCCGTTTTTCTCCCCAAACGCTCCCCTCACCGTGAGCAGCAGGGCGGGCACGGGGGTGTGGCGCCTCAGGTGGATCATGGCCAGCAGCGCCGGCAGGTGACCCTCGCGGGCGCCCGCGTAGAACAGCCTGTGACGTCAGCGTGACGTCATCGTGACGTCATCGGAGCGATGTCATTGTCGGTGAGGTCATCGGTCCCCGGGGGAAGGAAGGAATGGGAGAAAGAGTTAGAAAATTTGGGTGAGAAATGGGAAAATTTGGGGAAATTTGGGGGAAAATTGGGGAAAATTTGAGGGAATTTGGGGAGGGTTTGGGAGAATTGGGGGAAATTTGGGAAAAAAATGAGGGAATTGGGGAAAACTTGGGGGAAATGGGAAAACTCGGGGGAAAAAATGGGAAAATTTGGGGGGGAAAGGGAAAATTTGGGGAGGGTTCGGAAGGAAATGGGAAAATTTGGGTGAGAAATGAGAAAGTTTTGGGGAAGAAATGGGAAAATTTGGGGTGAAAGGGAAAGTTTGGGAGGAATTTGGGAAAATTTGAGGGAAAAATGGGAAAATTTAGGGCGAAAAAGGGAAAATGAGGAAATTTGGGTTAGAATGGGGAAATTTTTATGAGGAAAGGGAAAATTGGAGAGAAATTTGGGGAAAATTTGGGGGGAAAAATGGAAAATTTGGGGAGGGTTTGGGACAACAATGGGAAAACGGAAGGGAGAAAAGGAAAATTATTTGGGGGAAAAATTAGAAATTTAGGGCAGAATGGAAAATTTGGGGAAAACCAGAAAATTTGGGGGGAGAAGGGAAAATTTGGGGGAAAATTTCAGCAGAATTTGGGGAAAGAATGAGGAAGTTTGGGGGAAAATTTGGATAGGAAATGAGAAAATTTGGTGGAAAAAACGGAAAATTTGGGGAAGGTTTAGAGGAAAAAGGGAAAATTCGGGGGGAAAAGAGAAGATTTGGGGAACAATGGGAAAATTTGGAGAGAAAACAGGGAAAAATCAACCCAAAAATGCATAAAATTCAGGGAAAAGTGGGGGAAAAATCAGGGAATTTTGGGAAAAATCAGGGAAAATCAGAAAAACTTGGGGAAAATTTTGAAAAATTCAGGGAATTTTGGGGAATTTTGGTTTTTTCTGTCCTGGAGCAGGTGAAGAGGGAGCCTGGGAGGGATCAGGATTAGCAAATTTGACAGAAAAATGACAAAATTTTGGGGGAAATCATGGAAATTTTGGGAAAAATCCGAGAAAAATGAGGGGAAATTCAGGAAAATTCAGGGAATTTTGGGAAAATTTTTGAAATTGAGGGAATTTTGGTTTTCCTGACCTGGAGCAGGTGAAGAGGGAGCCGTTGACGCCGCCGAAGGTGGAGAGAGCGACGGCGATCGGCATCAGCCACGCCACAGGGCCCAGCACCTTCTGACCAAACGTCTGCCGCGGAAAATTCCGGAAAATCCCGGAAAAAATCCCGTCAGAGTCACGGGAAAATCCCAGGGGAAATTCCAGAAAATTTCAGAAGAAATTCCGGGAAAATCCAGGGGTGGGAATGCAGGGAATTCCGGGAAATTCCAGAAAATGCCATCGGAGTCACAGGGAATTCCAGGGGAAAATTCCAGAAAAATCCAGAAGAAATTCCAGAAAAACCCAGGGGAAGAAATCGGGGGAATTCCGGGAAATTCCGTCGGGTTCCGGAGGAAATTCCAGGGGGAAAATTCCAGAAAATTCCGGGAAAAGATCCAGGAAAAAGGAAAAGGAAAAGGAAAAGAAAAAAAAAAAAAAAAGAAAAGAAAAGAAAAGAAAAGAAGAAAAATTCTGTCAGTTTCCAGAAAATTCCTGGAAATTCCCAGAAAATTCCATTCAATTCAAAGGATTTCTATAAAATTCTACCGAATTCTATCAAGTTCCTCAAGATTTCCATCAATTTCTATCAAATTTCCATCACATTCCCAAAGATTTCCTTTAAATTCTAGAAAATTCCCCAAGACTTCTATCAAATTCTATCAAATTTCCCCAAATTTCCTTTTTTCCTCCATTTCCCCTCCAAATTTCGCCACTTTTGGCTCTAAAACCTCCATTTTTTCACCATTTTTTGCTATTTTTTCACCGTTTTTTTCCCAAATTTTCACCATTTTCCCCCAAATTTTGGCTCTCGGGTGTATCCCAAAATTCTCATTTCTATTCCTCCATTTTCCCTCTAAATTTCCTCATTTTTCCCCCATTGTTTCAACATTTCTTGACCATTTTTCCCCCTAAAATCGCCATTTTCTCACCGATTTTCGCCATTTTTTCACCGTTTTTCCCAAATTTTCGCCATTTCTCCCCAAATTCCTCTCCCCAACACTTCCATTAAAACTCTCCCATTTTCCCTCCGAATTTCCCCGTTTTTCCTCCATTTTTCCTCCAAATTTTATAATTTTTTCGCCATTTTTTCACCGATTTGCCCCAAATTTTTGCCGTTTTTCCCCAAATTTTCCCCTTTTCTCCCCAAATTCCTCTTCCCCCGAATTTCCCCATTTTTCCTCCAAATTTCCCCATTTTTCCCCATTTCCCCCCTATTTTTTGCCATTTCTTTGCCATTTTTTACGGATTTTTGTCATTTTTTCACCAATTTTTGCCATTTTTTTCGCCCTTTTTTCCCAAATTTTCACCATTTCTCCCCAAATTTTGGCTCTCAGATCTGTCCCACAATTTCCATTTCAATTCTCCAATTTTCTCTCCAAATTTCTCCATTTTTTCATCATTTTTCCTCCTAAAATCGCCATTTTTTCACCGATTTTCGCCATTTTTTCGCCCTTTTTTCCCAAATTTTCCCTTTTTCTCCCCAATTTTCACTCACCACGGCCACGGCGTCGCTCTCGAGGATCTCCTGGGGGCTCATGGCCGCCAGGTAAGCCACGTTGGCAGCCACGTACAGGAAAGTCACCAGCGGGATGGAGATGGCGATGGCGCGGGGGAGGTTCCTGGAAAATCGACCCAAAATTACCAAAATTGACCCAAAATTGACCCAAAATCCAGCGTGGTGTGGTCAGATTTCATCAGAACCAAAAAGTGCAAAAAGAACCCCAAAAAAATCTGAAATTCCTACACAGAAAAGCAAAAAAATTGACCCAAAATTGACCCAAAAATCACAAAAATTGGGCCAAAAGTGACCCAAAAATTGACTCAGAATTGACCAAAATTACCCCAAAAATGGACTCAAAATGGACCCAAAATTGACCCAAAAATTGACCCAAAATTGACCAAAATTGACACAAAAATTGACCCAAAAATGACCCAAAATTGATGCAAAAGTGACCCAAAATGGACACAAAAACCACAAAAAATTGAGCCAAAAGTGACCCAAAAATTGACCCAAAATTGATGCAAAAGTGACCCAAAATTGACCCAAATTGACCCAAAAATTGAGCAAAAATTGACCCAAAAAACTCCAAAATTGAGACAAAATTGACCCAAAATTGACCCAAAATTGACACAAAAATTGACCCAAAATTGACCCAAAATTGACTCAAAATTGACCCAAAATTGACCCAAAATTGACTCAAAATTGACCCAAAATTGACCCAAAATTGACCCAAAATTTACCCAAAATTGACCCAAAATTGACCCAAAAGTGACCCAAAAATTGACCCAAAATTGACCTAAAATTGACTCAAAATTGACCCAAAATTGACCCAAAAATTAACGCAAAATTGACCCAAAAGTGACCCAAAAATTGACCCAAAATTGAGCCAAAATTGAGCCAAAAGTGACCCAAAAATTGACTCAGAATTGACCAAAATTACCCCAAAAATTGCCTCAGAATTGACTGAAAATTGACCCAAAAATCACAAAAATTGACCCAAAATTGAGCCAAAAATTGACTCAAAACTGACTCCAAATTATCTCAAAAACTGACTCCAAATTGACCAAAATTGCCCCAAAAATGGACTCAAAATGGACCCAAAATTACCCAAAAATTGACCCAAAAATTGACACAAAATTGACACAAAATTACCCAAAAATTGAGCCAAAAGTGACCCAAAATTGACCCAAAATTGACACTTAAGTTGACCCAAAAACCCAAAAATTGAGCCAAAATTGACCAAAAAATGACACAAAAGTGACGCAAAATTGACCAAAAAATTGAACAAAATTGACCCAAAGTTGACGCAAAAATTGACCCAAAATTGATGAAGAATTACCCCAAAAATTGACGCAAAATTCCTCAAAATGTACCCAAAATTGACCCAAAATCTAGCGTGGTGTGGTCAGACTTGGTCAGAACCAAAAAGTGCAAAAAAAACCCAAAAAAAATCTGAAATTCCTACACAGAAAACCAAAAAATTGACCCAAAATTGACCCAAAAATCACAAAAATTGGGCCAAAAGTGACCCAAAAATTGACTCAGAATTGACCAAAATTACCCCAAAAATGGACTCAAAATGGACCCAAAATTGACCCAAAATTTGACCCAAAATTGACCAAAATTGACACAAAAATTGACCCAAAAATGACCCAAAATTGATGCAAAAGTGACCCAAAATGGACACAAAAACCACAAAAATTGAGCCAAAAGTGACCCAAAAATTGACCCAAAATTGATGCAAAAGTGACCCAAAATTGACCCAAATTGACCCAAAAATTGAGCAAAAATTGACCCAAAAAACTCCAAAATTGAGACAAAATTGACCCAAAATTCAAAAATTGACCCAAAATTGACCCAAAATTGACTCAAAATTGACCCAAAATTGACCCAAAATTGACCCAAAATTTACCCAAAATTGACCCAAAATTGACCCAAAATTTACCCAAAATTGACCCAAAATTGACCCAAAGTTGACGCAAAAATTGACGCAAAATTGACGCAAAATTGACCCAAAATTGACCCAAAATTGACCCAAAATTGACCCAAAATTGACCCAAAATCCAGCGTGGTGTGGCCAGATTTCATCAGAACCAAAAAGTGCAAAAAAAACCCCAAAAAAATCTGAAATTCCTACCCAGAAAACCAAAAAATTGACCCAAAATTGACCGAAAATTGACCCAAAATTGACCAAAAAATGACCCAAAAAATGACCTAAAAATCGACACAAAGTTGACCCAAAAACCCCAAAAATTGAGCCAAAAGTAACCCCAAAGTTGACCTAAAATTGACCTAAAATTGAGCCAAAAAATTGACACAAAATTGACCCAAAATTGACCCAAAAATCACAAAAATTGAGCCAAAATTGACCAAAAAATTGACCCAAAATTGAGCCAAAATTGACCCAAAAATTAACAGAAAATTGACCCAAAAATTGTCACAAAATTGACCTAAAATTGACCCAAAATTGACTCAAAATTGGCGCAAAAATTGACCCAAAAATTGACCAAAAAATCACAAAAATTGAGCCAAAAGTGACCCAAGAACATCCCCAAAAAATTGAAAAAAAATCCAAAAAATTAAAAAAAAAAATCCACCCAAAATTCGAAAAAAATGCGACAAGAATGGGAAAAAATGTCTTTAAAAAATAAAAGAAAAATCAGAAAAAAAATCAAGAAAAAAATCGAAAAAAATCGGAAAAAATCCCAAAAAAATCCGGAAAAAATCCCAAAAAATTCCGAAAACAATCCCAAAAAATTCCGGAAAAAATCCCCAAAATTCCCCAATCCTCCCCAAACTTTAAACCCAAATTTCCTTACTTTTGGGGCTCCTGGAGCTCCTCGGTGACATAATTGAGGAAGTTCCATCCTCCGTAGGCGAAGGATCCTTGCAGCAGCGCCAGGAACACAGGCCCCGCCCCCGGCCCCGCCCCCGGCCCCGCCCAGGGCTGGAACGCCTGCGAGGGGCGGAGCCAGAAGTGCTCACCTGGGGGGGAAAGGAACAGGTGAGATTGAGGAATTTTTGGATTTTTTTCTGATTTTTTAGCGATTTTTTTCTGACTTTTTAGCAATTTTTAGTGATTTTTTAGTGAATTTTTTCTGATTTTTTAGAATTTTTAAGGATTTTTTAAAGATTTTTTTCTGATTTTTTAGCAATTTTTTAGTGATTTTTAGTGAATTTTTTCTGATTTTTTTAGTGAATTTTTTCTGATTTTTTAGCAATTTTTTCTGATTTTTTAGAGATTTTTTTCTGATTTTTTAGCAATTTTTTAGTGATTTTTAGTGAATTTTTTCTGATTTTTTAGTGAATGTTTTCTGATTTTTTAGGATTTTTTCTGATTTTTTTAGCAATTTTTTAGTGATTTTTTAGTGAATTTTTTCTGATTTTTTCGGATTTTTTCTGATTTTTTAGGATTTTTTCTGATTTTTTAAGCGATTTTTAGTGATTTTTTTAGAGATTTTTTCTGATTTTTTAGTGAATTTTTTCTGATTTTTTAGCAATTTTTTCTGATTTTTTAGTGAATTTTTCTGATTTTTTAGTGAATTTTTTCTGATTTTTTAGTGAATTTTTTCTGAATTTTTCGGATTTTTTTCTGATTTTTTAGTGAATTTTTTCGGATTTTTTCGGATTTTTTTCTGATTTTTTAGTGAATTTTTTCGGATTTTTTCGGATTTTTTTCTGATCCTTGCAGGAACACAGGCCCCGCCCCCAGCTCTGGCCCCGCCCCCAGCTCTGGCCCCGCCCCCGGCCCCGCCCCCGGCCCCGCCCAGGGCTGGAACGCCTGCGAGGGGCGGAGCCAGAAGTGCTCACCTGGGGGGAAAAGGACAGGTGAGAGGTGAGAATTTTTTCTGAGTTTTTAGCAATTTATTCTGATTTTTTAGAGATTTTTTCTGATTTTTTAGCGATTTTCTAGTGATTTTTCAGTGAATTTTTTCTGATTTTTTAGTGAATTTTTTCTGATTTTTCAGCAAATTTTTTCTGATTTTTTAGGATTTTTTTCTGATTTTTTAGTGATGTTTTTAGAGATTTTTAGTGAATTTTTTCTGATTTTTTAGTGAATTTTTTCTGATTTTTTAATGAATTTTTTCTGAATTTTTCGGATTTTTTCTGATTTTTTAGTGATTTTTTTAGAGATTTTTTAGAGATTTCTTCCGATTTTTTAGTGAATTTTTTCTGATTTTTTAGTGAATTTTTTCGGATTTTTTAGGATTTTTTCTGATCCTTGCAGCAGCGCCAGGAACACAGGCCCCGCCCCAGCCCTGGCCCCGCCCCCAGCCCTGGCCCCGCCCCCAGCTCTGGCCCCGCCCCCAGCTCTGGCCCCGCCCCAGCTCTGGCCCCGCCCCCTGCTCTGGCCCCGCCCCCAGCTCTGGCCCCGCCCCAGCTCTGGCCCCGCCCCCAGCTCTGGCCCCGCCCCCCGCTCTGGCCCCGCCCCCCGCTCTGGCCCCGCCCCCTGCCCCGCCCAGGGCTGGAACGCCTGCGAGGGGCGGAGCCAGAAGTGCTCACCTGGGGGGGAAAGAACAGGTGAGAGGTGAGAATTTTTTCTGAGTTTTTAGCAATTTATTCTGATTTTTTAGAGATTTTTTCTGATTTTTTTAGCGATTTTTTTCTGATTTTTTAGCGATTTTTTAGTGATTTCTTAGTGAATTTTTTCTGATTTTTAGTGAATTTTTTCTGATTTTTTAGACATTTTTTCTGATTTTTTAGACATTTTTTCTGATTTTTTAGCCATTTTTAGTGATTTTTTAGCGATTTTTTTTCTGATTTTTTAGCAATTTTTTAGTGATTTTTAGTGAATTTTTTCTGATTTTTCAGTGAATTTTTTCTGATTTTTTTCTGAATTTTTAGCGATTTTTTTCTGACTTTTTACACATTTTTTTACTATTTTTTCTGATGCGCTAGAGATTTTTTAGAATTTTTTCTGACTTTTAAGTGGTATTTTTCTGATTTTTAGCAATTTTTTCTGGATTTTTTGTGAATTTTTATCGAATTTTTCCTGATTTTTTAGAATTTTTTTTCTGATTTTTTTCTGAATTTTTTTCCCTTCTAAAAATTCCAATTTTTGGTATAAAAATCCCTTTTTTTCCCAATAAAAATCACATTTTTCCCTCTAAAAACTCCATTTTTTCACCTAAAATCTTCATTTTTCCACCTACCAACTCCATTTTTTCACCTGAATTTCTCACTTTTTCTCCCCAATTTCCCAAATTTCCTATTTTTTCCCCAAAATCCCTTCTCCCCTTCAATTCCTCATTTTTCCCTCTCTAAAAATCCATTTTTCCCCTTAAATTCCTCATTTTCCATCCTAAAAATGCCATTCCCCCCCCAAAAAAACCCAATTTTTTTTACCTAAAATCCCTATTTTCCCACCAAAATTCCTTTTCTCCCCCAAATCCAATTTTCCCTTCAAATCTCCATTTCTTCCCCAAAATCCTCATTTTCCTCTCCAAAAATTCCGATTTTTTTGGCGTAAAAATCACATTTTTCCCTCGAAAAACTTCATTTTTTCACCTCCAAACTCCATTTTTTTTTCCCCAAACCCCGTTTTTTTCCCCCAAAATCCATTTTGGCTTCCCAAAATTCTCAAATTTCCCATTTTTTCCCAAAATTCCCATTTTTTCCCCCAAATCTCACCCTGAGCCATGAGCACGGCGAGCGCCAGGAGCTTCCCTTCCCTCAACACCTTTGCTCCCAAAATTCCAATTTTTCTCCCCAAAATTACTTTCTTTTCTCCCCAAAATCCCATTTTCCCCAAATTCCTGCTTTCCCACCAAATTTCTCCATTTTTTCTGCTTTTTTTCCCAATTTTTCCCCATTTTTCCTCATTTTTTCCCATTTTTCTCTGTTTTTTCCCAAATTTCTTTTCCAAAATCCTGATTTTTTCCCTAAAATCCGATTTTTTCCCAAATTCCCCATTTCCTTCCCTAAAATCCTCACCTTCTCCTCCACAATCTCTCCTTTTTCACCTAAAATTCTCTTTTTTCCCCCAAATTCCATTTCCTCCTAAATTCCTCATTTTCCCTCCTACAAATTCCATTTTTTCACCTAAAACCTCCACTTTTCCCCACAAAAATCCCATTTTTTTCCCCAAAATTCCCATTTTCCCCCCCATTTTTTCCCCAAATCCCCTTTCCCCACTAAAATCCTGATTTTTTTTTTTTTTTCCCTTCTAAAAACTCCAATTTTTTCTGCAAAAATCCTTTTTTTTTTCCAATAAAAATCACATTTTTCCCTCTAAAAACTCCATTTTTTCCCCTAAAATCTTCATTTTTTCGCCTACAAACTCCATTTTTTCCCCCCGTTCTTTCCCGAAATGTCCCAAAATTGCCAAATTTCCCATTTTTTCCCCCAAATCTCACCCTGAGCCATGAGCACGGCGCCAGGAGCTTCCCTTCCCTCAGCACCTTTGCTCCCAAAATTCCAATTTTTCTCCCCAAAATTACTTTCTTTTCTCCCCAAAATCCCATTTTCCCCAAATTCCTGCTTTCCCACCAAATTTCTCCATTTTTTCTGCTTTTTTTCCCAATTTTTCCCATTTTTCCTCCATTTTTTCCCATTTTTCTCTCTTTTTTCCCAAATTTCTTTTCCAAAATCCTGATTTTTTCCCTAAAATCCGATTTTTCCCCAAATTCCCCATTTTCTTCCCTAAAATCCTCACCTTCCCCTCCACAATCTCTCCTTTTTCACCTAAAATTCTCTTTTTTCCCCCAAATTCCATTTCCTCCTAAATTCCTCATTTTCCCTCCTAGAAATTCCATTTTTTCACCTAAAACCTCCACTTTTCCCCACAAAAATCCCATTTTTTTCCCCAAAATTCCCATTTTCCCATTTTTTCCCAAAATCCCCTTTCCCCACTAAAATCCTGATTTTTTTTTTTTCCCTTCTAAAAACTCCAATTTTTGGTGTAAAAATCCCTTTTTTTCCCAATAAAATCACATTTTTCGCTCTAAAAACTCCATTTTTTCCCCTAAAATCTTCATTTTTTCACCTCCAAACTCCATTTTTTTTTCCCCAAACCCCGTTTTTTTCCCCCAAAATGCCTTTTTGCTTCCCAAAATTCTCAAATTTCCCATTTTTTCCCAAAATTCCCATTTTTTCCCCCAAATCTCACCCTGAGCCATGAGCACGGTGCCAGGAGCTTCCCTTCCCTCAACACCTTTGCTCCCAAAATTCCAATTTTTCTCCCCAAAATTCCATTTTTTCTCCCCAAACTCCCATTTTCCCCAAATTTCTGCTTTCCCACCAAATTTCTCCATTTTTTCTGCTTTTTTTCCCAATTTTTCCCCATTTTTCCTCATTTTTTCCCATTTTTCTCTCTTTTTTCCCAAATTTCTTTTCCAAAATCCTGATTTTTTCCCCAAAATCAAATTTTTTCCCAAATTTTCTTCCCTAAAATCCTCACCTTCTCCTCCACAATCTCTGCTTTTTCACCTAAAATTCTCTTTTTTCCCCCAAATTCCATTTCCTCCTCAATTCCTCATTTTCCCTCCTCGAAATTCCATTTTTTCACCTAAAACCTCCACTTTTCCCCACAAAAATCCCATTTTTTTCCCCAAAATTCCCATTTTCCCATTTTTTCCCAAAATCCCCTTTCCCCACTAAAATCCTGATTTTTTTTTCCCTCCTAAAAATTCCAATTTTTGGTGTAAAAATCCCTTTTTTTCCCAATAAAAATCGCATTTTTCCCTCTAAAAACTCCATTTTTTCACCTAAAATCTTCATTTTTTCACCTCCAAACTCCATTTTTTTTTCCCCAAACCCCGTGTTTTTCCCCCGAAATCCATTTTTGCTTCCCAAAATTCTCAAATTTCCCATTTTTTCCCAAAATTCCCATTTTTTCCCCCAAATCTCACCCTGAGCCATGAGCACGGCGAGCGCCAGGAGCTTCCCTTCCCTCAACACCTTTGCTCCCAAAATTCCAATTTTTCTCCCCAAAATTACTTTCTTTTCTCCCCAAAATCCCATTTTCCCCAAATTCCTGCTTTCCCACCAAATTTCTCCATTTTTTCTGCTTTTTTTCCCAATTTTTCCCCATTTTTCCTCATTTTTTCCCATTTTTCTCTGTTTTTTCCCAAATTTCTTTTCCAAAATCCTGATTTTTTCCCTAAAATCCGATTTTTTCCCAAATTCCCATTTCCTTCCCTAAAATCCTCACCTTCTCCTCCACAATCTCCACTTTTTCACCTAAAATTCTCTTTTTTCCCCCAAAATTCCATTTCTTCCTCAATTCCTCATTTTCCCTCCTACAAATTCCATTTTTTCACCTCAAACCTCCACTTTTCCCCACAAAAATCCCATTTTTTCCCCCAAAATTCCCATTTTCCCATTTTTTCCCAAAATCCCCTTTCCCCACTGAAATCCTGATTTTTTCTCCTTTCTAAAAATTCCAATTTTTGGTGTAAAAATCCCTTTTTTTCCCAATAAAAATCACATTTTTCCCTCTAAAAACTCCATTTTTTCCCCTAAAATCTTCATTTTTTCACCTCCAAACTCCATTTTTTTTTCCCCAAACCCCGTTTTTTCCCCCCAAAATCCATTTTCGCTTCCCAAAATTGCCAAATTTCCCATTTTTTGCCCCAAATCTCACCCTGAGCCATGAGCACGGCGCCAGGAGCTTCCCTTCCCTCAACACCTTTGCTCCCAAAATTCCAATTTTTCTCCCCAAAATTACTTTCTTTTCTCCCCAAAATCCCATTTTCCCCAAATTCCTGCTTTCCCACCAAATTTCTCCATTTTTCTGCTTTTTTTTCCCAAATTTCCCCATTTTTCCTCCATTTTTTCCCCATTTTTCTCTCTTTTTTCCCAAATTTCTTTTCCAAATCCTGATTTTTTCCCTAAAATCCGATTTTTCCCCAAATTCCCCATTTTCTTCCCTAAAATCCTCACCTTCTCCTCCACAATCTCTGCTTTTTCACCTAAAATTCTCTTTTTTCCCCAAAATTCCATTTCCTCCTCAATTCCTCATTTTCCCTCCTACAAATTCCATTTTTTCACCTAAAACCTCCACTTTTCCCCACAAAAATCCCATTTTTTCCCCCAAAATTCCCATTTTCCCATTTTTTTCCCAAAATCCCCTTTCCCCACTAAAATCCTGATTTTTTTTTCCCTCCTAAAAATTCCAATTTTGGTGTAAAAATCCCTTTTTTTCCCAATAAAAATCGCATTTTTCCCTCTAAAAACTCCATTTTTTCACCTAAAATCTTCATTTTTTCACCTCCAAACTCCATTTTTTTTTCCCCAAACCCCGTGTTTTTCCCCCGAAATCCATTTTTGCTTCCCAAAATTCTCAAATTTCCCATTTTTTCCCAAAATTCCCATTTTTTCCCCCAAATCTCACCCTGAGCCATGAGCACGGCGAGCGCCAGGAGCTTCCCTTCCCTCAACACCTTTGCTCCCAAAATTCCAATTTTTCTCCCCAAAATTACTTTCTTTTCTCCCCAAAATCCCATTTTCCCCAAATTCCTGCTTTCCCACCAAATTTCTCCATTTTTCTGCTTTTTTTTCCCAAATTTCCCCATTTTTCCTCCATTTTTTCCCCATTTTTCTCTCTTTTTTCCCAAATTTCTTTTCCAAAATCCTGATTTTTTCCCTAAAATCCGATTTTTCCCCAAATTCCCCATTTCCTTCCCTAAAATCCTCACCTTCTCCTCCACAATCTCTACTTTTTCACCTAAAATTCTCTTTTTTCCCCCAAATTCCATTTCCTCCTCAATTCCTCATTTTCCCTCCTACAAATTCCATTTTTTCACCTAAAACCTCCACTTTTCCCCACAAAAATCCCATTTTTTCCCCCAAAATTCCCATTTTCCCATTTTTTCCCCAAAATCCCCTTTCCCCACTAAAATCCTGATTTTTCTCCCTCCTAAAAATTCCAATTTTTGGTGCAAAAATCCCTTTTTTTCCCAATAAAAATCACATTTTTCCCTCTAAAAACTCCATTTTTTCCCCTAAAATCTTCATTTTTTCGCCTCCAAACTCCATTTTTTCCCCCCGTTCTTTCCCGAAATGTCCCAAAATTGCCAAATTTCTTGTTTTTTGCCCCAAATCTCACCCTGAGCGATGAGCACGGCGCCGGCGCCGACGATGACGGCGAGCGCCAGGAGCTTCCCTGCCGTGAACACGTCCTGGACCCGCGTGGCCCAGCGCACGCTGCCGCAGTTCACCCACGTCAGGAGCACTGGGAACGAGAGAAAATTAAAATTTGGGAAAAAATTTGGGTGAAAAAAGTGAAATTTTGGTGAAAATCGGTGAAAAAATGGCGAAAAAATGAGGAAAAATGGGGGAAAAATGGGGAAAATTGACCCAAAATTGACCCAAAATCGTGAGAAATTGCCATGAAATTAGACGCAGGTGAGGCAGGTGAAGATTCGGAAAAAATTTGGGGAAAAATAGTGAAATTTTGGTGAAAATTGGCAAAAAAATGGCTGAAATTCACTCAAAATTGTGAGAGATTGACCCAAAATTGTGTGGAATTGACCCAAAATTGTGTGAAATTGACCCAAAATTGTGTGAAATTGACGCAAAATTCAACCCAAGTGAGACAGGTGAAGAGATGAGAAACAATTTGGGTGAAAAAAGTGAAATTTTGGTGAAAATCGGCGAAAAAATGGCGAAAAAATGAGGAAAAATGGGCAAAAAATGAGAAAAAACCGGAGAAAAATGATCCAAATTGGCCCAAAATTGTGACAAATTGACAGGAAATTCAACCCAGGGGAGACAGGCGAAGAGATGAGAAACAATTTGGGTGAAAAAAGTGAAATTTTGGTGAAAATTGAAGAGAAAATGGGGAAAAAATGAGGAAAATAGGAAAAATTAGAGAAATGGCCAAGAAATGGCTCAAATTGACCCAAAAGTGGCCCAGCGCACGCTGCCGCAGTTCACCCACGTGAGAAGGACTGGAAATGAGGAAAAAATTAAGATTTGGGTCAAAAAATTGAAATTTTGGTGAAAATCGGTGAAAAAATGGTGAAAATAGGACAAAAAATGGGCAAAAAATGAGAAAAAAACGGAGAAAAATGAGCCAAATTGGCCCAAAATTGTGACAAATTGACAGGAAATTCAAGCCAGGGGAGACAGGTGAAGATATGAGAAACAATTTGGGTGAAAAAAGTGAAATTTTGGTGAAAATCGGCGAAAAAATGGTGAAAATCGGCGAAAAAAAATGGCTGAAATTCTCTCAAAATTGTGTGAAATTGACCCAAAATTTTTTCGTCATTTTTTCGCCGTTTTCGCTCCGAATTTCGGATTTTTTCGGATTTTTTTTTTGGGGAATTCCCAAATTTTGGGGATTTTTGGGATAATTCACACACTCAGGTGTCTCAGGTTAATTCCAAGTGAATTTTAGGTCCATTTGGAGTCCATTTTGAGCCATTTTTGGGGCGATTTTCGTCATTTTTTCGTCATTTTTTCACCATTTCTCCGATTTCCACCAAATTTTTTTTGGGAATTCCCAAATTTTGGAATTTTTGGGATAATTCACATACTCAGATGACTCAGGTAAATCTCACATAGATTTTAGGTCCATTTTGAGTCAAATTTTCACCATTTTTGGTGCAATTTTCGCCATTTTTTCACCATTTCCACTCCAAATTTCGGATTTTTTCGGGGTTTTTTTTGGGAATTCCCAAATTTTGGGAATTTTTGGGATAATTCACCCACTCAGGTGTCTCAGGTGAATTTTACGTGAATTTTCCCTCCATTTTGAGTCAAATTTTCACCATTTTTGGTGCGATTTTCGTCATTTTTTCACCATTTCCGCTCCGAATTTCGGATTTCTTCGGAAATTTTTTTTGGGAATTCCCAAATTTTGGGATTTTTTGGGATAATTCACCCCTCAGGTGTCTCAGGTGAATTTCAAGTGAATTTTAGGTCCATTTTGAGCCGTTTTTGGTGCAATTTTCACCATTTTTTCACCATTTTTTCGCTGATTTTCACCATTTTTTTGCCGTTTCTCTGATTTTCACCAAATTTTTTGGGGGAATTTCCCAAATTTTGGGATTTTTGGGATAATTCACCCACTCAGGTGTCTCAGGTGAATTTCAAGTGAATTTTAGGTCCATTTTGAGTCAAATTTTCACCATTTTTGGGGCGATTTTCGTCATTTTTTCGTCATTTTTTCACCATTTCTCCGATTTTCACCAAATTTTTTTTGGGGAATTCCCAAATTTTGGGATTTTTGGGATTTTTTGGGCTCACTCACGCAGGCAGGCAGCAGCCAGGATCCTGTGGGCAGCCTCGGGGGTGCCGCAGGTGACTTTGCCTCAATTCTGAGCCATTTTTGGTGCAATTTTCTCATTTTTTCGTCATTTTTTGCATTTTTTCCCAATTTTCGCGGTTTTTGGGGGGGATTTCCCAAATTTTGGGATTTTTTGGGATAATTCACACACTCAGATGGAAACCACAATCCTCAGGGGAATTTTGGGTGAATTTGAGAGAATTTTGAGTCATTTTTAATGCGATTTTCGTCATTTTTTCGCCGTTTCCGCTCCAAATTTCGGATTTTTTTGGAAATTTTTTTTGGGAATTCCCAAATTTTGGAATTTTGGGGATAATTCACACATTCAGGTGACTCAGGTAAATCTCACACTGATTTTACTTCAATTTTAAGCCATTTTTTCTCCATTTTTTTACCAATTTTTGTCATTTTTTCGCCGTTTTCGCTCCGAATTTCGGATTTTTTCGGGGTTTTTTTTGGGAATTTCCCAAATTTTGGGATTTTTGGGATTTTTTGGGCAGACTCACGCAGGCAGGCAGCAGCCAGGATCCTGTGGGCAGCCTCGGGGGTGCCGCAGGTCGGGAACAGAGGCTGCAGAACATAATTGGCGAAGGTCAGGGCGATGACGGCCTGGTTGGTCGGGTAGATCACCAGGACTGAGATCCACAGGCGCAGGAATCTGGGGGGAAAAATGAGGATTTTGGTAAAAAATTCAGTGGAAAAAAATTCAGGTGAAAAACAAAAAAAATTTGGTGAAAAAAGCTCAAAATTTGGCTGAGAAATGGCGAAAAAAACCCAAAATTTCGCCAAAAAATACAAAAAAATCGCATTAAAATCACAATGGAAAAGCCCAGAAATTTTGCTGAAAAAAGCCCAAAAATTTGGTGGAAAAAACCCAAAAATTCTGCTGAAAAGATCTCCAAAATTGTGGTAAAATGCCATTAAAAAATCCCCAAAAATCCTGTTAAAATGCCACTAAAAACTGCAAAAAATCCCATTAAAAAAAAACCCAAAATCCCAGTAAAAAAACCCAAAAAATCCTGTTAAAATGGCACTAAAAAACCCTAAAAAAACCCATTTAAAAAACCCAAAATCCCAGTAAAAAACCCAAAAAATTCTGAATAAAAAACCCAATAAAATCCCAATAAAATCCCAATAAAATCCCAATAAAATCCCAATAAAATCCCATTTTAAAAAGCCCTAAAATTCTGGTAAAAATAAAAAAAAAAATCTCATTAAAAAGAGCCCAGGATCTCCTAGTTGGTCGGGTAGATCACCAGAACTGAGATCTAGAGATGAAGGAATCTGGGGGGAAAAATGAGGATTTTGGTAAAAAATTCAGTGGAAAAAAATTCAGGTATTTGGCAGCAAAAAACTGCGTGAAAAAAGGTCAAAATTTGGTGAAAAAAGATCAAAATTTGGGGAAAAAATGCCAAAATTTTGCTGAAAAATGCAAAAAAACTCGCGTTAGAATCACACTGGAAAAACCAAAAAATTTTGCTGAAAAAACCCCAAAATCCCAGGAAAAAAAACCAAAAAGCTCTGTGAAAAATCTCACCAAGAAAACCCCAAAATCCTGGGAAAAAAACCCAAAAAAACCTCCAAAATCCCATTTAAAAAAAAACAAAAATTGCAGGAAAAAACCCCAGAAAATCCTCTTAAAAACACCCCAAAAAAAGGGAAATTTGGGGGGAAAAAGTGGGAAATTTTGGAGGAAAAAATGGGAAATTTTGGGCAAAAAGTGTAATTTGTGGGATGGTTTTGGGGAACAACCACGGCCTGGTTGGTCGGGTAGATCACCAGGACTGAGATCCAGAGACGAAGGAATCTGGGGGGAAAAATGAGGATTTTGGTAAAAAATTCAGTGGAAAAAAATTCTGGGGAGAAAAGGCAAAAAATTCGGTGAAAAAAGCTCAAAATTTGATGAAAAAAGCTTAAAATTTGGCTGAAAAATGGAAAAAAAAATCACATTAAAATTAGAGTGAAAAAGGCAAAAAATTTTGCAAAAAAATCCCCAAAATTTCACTAAAATAAATTAGAAAATTCCATGGAGAAAGTCCAAAATTTTGGTAAAAAAAAAAAAAACACTAAAATCCTGGGAAAACACCCCAAAAATTCCACTGAAAATTCCAAAAATATCCTATAAAAATCCCACTTCAAAACCCCCAAAATTCCAATAAAATCCCATTAAAAACCCCTTTGAAAACTCATTCAAAAAACACTAAAATCCTGGAAAAACACCCCAAAAATTCCACTAAAAATTCAAAAAAAAATCTCATTAAAAAGAGCCCAAGATCTCCTGAACTGAGATCCAGAGACGCAGGAATCTGGGGAGAAAAATGAGGATTTTGGTAAAAAATTCAGTGGAAAAAATGAGGAATTTTGCAGCAAAAAACCGCGTGGAAAAAGCTCAAAATTTGGGGAAAAAAGCTTAAAATTTGGGGAAAAAAGCTCAAAATTTGGGGAAAATGGGAGAAAATCGGGAAAAAGGGGGGAAATTTGGTAAAAAGTGGGGAAACTTGGGAAAAACGTTGGAAACTTAAAAAACAAGAGAAATTGGGGGAAAACAGAGAAAACTGGGAAAAACAGGAAACCTCGGCAAATCTTCGTTTGAAATGGTCGAAAATGTCCCAAAATTGGTGAAAAATCACTGAAAAATGGCAGAAAAATCAGAAAAAAAGGCAGAAAATCACCAAAAAAAGTCACAATTTCGCCAAACCAAGGCCGATTTTGATGCTTTTTTTTTTTGTTTTTGACCCCAAATTTTGCTCCAAATCCCACGCCCAGCACAGAGGCAAATTGGGGAAAAATTGGGGAAATTTGGGGAAAATTTTGGAAAAAAATTGGAAAAAATTGGGCAAAAAGTGGAAATTTTGGGGAAGAATGGGAGAAATTGGGAAAAAATGGGGAAAATTGGGAGAAATTTGGGAGAAATTCGGGAGAAAATTGGGCAAAAAGTGGAAATTTTGGGGAAAGAATGGGAGAAATTGGGAAAAAATGGGGAAATTGGGCAAATTTGGGACAAATTCAGGGGAAAATTGGGGAAAAATTGGGCAAAAAGTGGAAATTTTGGGAAAAGAATGGGGAAATTTAGAAAAATGGGGGAAATTGGGGAAAAATGAGGGAATTTTGGGGAAAAATGGGAGAAATTGGGAAATAATGGGGGAAATTGGAAAAAAGTGGGAAAATTGGGAAAAAATGGGGGGAAATGGAGAAAAAACAGGAAACTTTGGGAAAAAATGGGGAATTTGCAGAAAAATGTGGAAATTTTGGGGAAAAATGTGGGAAAAACAGGGAAAACTTGATAAAAACAGAATATTTTGGGAAAAAATGGGACAGAAACGGCAAAAAAAGGGGAAAATTGGGAAAAACACTGGAAATTTCCCTAAAAAGCAGGAAATTTCGGGAAAAATGGGAAATTTTTGGAAAAAATCTACAAAACCTTGGAAAATCCTGGTTCGAAGTGACAGAAAATCACCAAAAAATAGCAAAGAAATCACCAAAAAATGGCAAATTTCGCTAAAAAAAAGAGGATTTTGGCCAAACCAAGGCCGATTTTGAAGTGGTTTTTTCCTTTCTAACCCAAAATTGGGGAAAAATTGGGGAAAAATTGGGGAAATTTGGGAGAAATTTGGGAGAAATTCAGGAGAAAATTGGGGAAAAAGTGGAAATTTTGGGGAAAGAATGGGAGAAATTGGGAAAAATGGGGAAAATTGGGGGAAAAATGAGGGAATTTTGGGAAAAAATGGGAGAAATTGGGAAATAATGGGGGAAATTGGAAAAAAGTGGGAAAATTGGGAAAAAATGGGGGGAAAATCAGCAAAACTCAAGGAAAATCACCAAAAAATGGTGGAAAATCAGAAAAAACTGGAGAAAATCACCAAAAAAGGACAGAAAATCTCCAGAAATTGGCAAAAAAATAAGAAAAAAAGGCAGAAAATCCCCGAAAATTGCAGAAAATAATTTAAAAAAAAAAAAAAAAGCCAAAAAAATCACTGAAAAATGGCAGAATTTTGCCAAAAAATGGCGGAAAAATCACCAAAAAATGTCACAATTTCGCCAAACCGAGGCCGATTTTGATGCTTTTTTTTGTTTTTGACCCCAAATTTTGGTCCAAATCCCCCAAATTTTGGATTCCTTACCCTGCCAGGGGTCCAAAGGCATAGCCCACGTAGGCATAGCCCCCCCGGGGCGGGGCAGGGCCACGCCCAGCTCGGCATAGCACAGAGAGAAATTGGGGAAAATTGGGGAAATTTGGGGAAAAATGGAAAAAAATTGGAAAAAATTGGGCAAAAAGTGGAAATTTTGGGGAAAGAATGGGAGAAATTGGGAAGAATGAGGGCAAATTTGGGATAAAAGGGAGGATTTTGGGGAAAATTCGGAAAAATTGAGAGAAGTGGGGGATTGTGGGAAAAAATGGGGGAAGTTGAGAAAAATGGGGAATTTTGGGGAAAAGTGGGAATTTTGGGGGAAAATGGGAAATTTTGGGAGAAAATGAGGGAATTTCGGGGGAAATGGGAATTTGGGGGAAAAAATGGGCAAAAAATTGGAAAAATTTGGGAAAAAATTAGCAAAAAATGTGGAAATTTGGCAAAAACGTGGGAAATGTGACGAAAACCTGCAAAACTTGGGAAAAAACCAGGAAATCTTGGTAAAAAAAAACAGGAAATGTTGGGAAAAACAAGAAATAGTTGGAAAACCGTGGGAAATCTTGGGGCAAAGCAACCAAATTTCATCCAAAAATGGCAAAAAATCACCAAAAAAAGACAGAATTTTGCTAAAAAGAAGAGGATTTTTGCCAAAGCAAGGCCGGTTTCGATGCGGGTTTTTTCCTGCAACCCCAAAATTGCCCAAATTTTGGATTCCTTACCCTGCCAGAGGTCCAAAGGCATATCCAACATAGGTGTAATCCCCTCCAGGGCGGGGCAGGGCCACGCCCAGCTCGGCATAGCACAGAGAGAAATTGGGGAAAATTGGGGAAATTTGGGGAAAATTGGGAGAAATTCGGGGGGAAATTGGGAAAAAATGGGGAAAAATGGGGAAATAATGGGGAAAAGTTGGGAAAAATGGGGAAATTTGGGAGAAATTTTGGAAAAAAAATTGGAAAAAATTGGACAAAAAGTGGAAATTTTGGGGAAAGAGTGGGAGAAATTGGGAAAAAATGGGGGAAATTGGGGGAAAAATGAGGGAATTTTGGGAAAAATGGGGAAAAGTTGGGAAAAATGGGGAAAATTGGGGGAAATAATGGGGAAAACTGGGAAAAACAGGAAACCTCGGCAAATCTTTGTTTGAAATGGTCGAAAATGTCCAAAATTGGTGAAAAATCACTGAAAAATGGCAAAAAATCAGAAAAAAGGCAGAAAATCACCAAAAAATGTCACAATTTCGCCAAACCGAGGCCGATTTGGAGGAGGTTTTTTTTCTTTCGAACCCAAAATTTTTCTCCCAAAATTCCCCAAATTTTGAAAATTTTGAAAAAAAAAAAAAAATTGGAAAAAAAATGGACAAAAAGTGGAAATTTTGGGGAGAGAATGGGAGAAATTGGGAAAAAATGGGGGAAATTGGGGGAAAATGAGGGAATTTGGGGAAAAAATGGGGGAAATTGGGAAAATTGGGGAAATTTGGGAGAAAAAGGAGGGAAATTGGGAAAAAATGAGGGAAAATTGGTAAGAACGTGGGAAATTTTGGGAAAAGAGGAGAAATTGGGGA